>JAPKLW010005517.1:0-20691 GCA_026898455.1 Plectranthus barbatus | reverse complement strand
TCGATGGGATAAGGTTCTCGGGCCAGAGTGGTTTCCACAACTCCCTGTATGTACTTCGACTAAAATAGGGATTGTATCTTGCTCCTTCACACATTTCAGCCATGGTCCTTCGAATGATTTTTTATATAATTCACCATTGACTAGTGTGAACCTTGCCGCTCTTCTAGCCACCCTTTTCGATTCCACGTCTTGGCCTATCATTTCTCCATTCAAGTACATTACGATCGGATCAATCCATGAGTCAGAATTCTGGAGCACGTTGACTTCTTCCTGATCGCACTCCTGGTTCTGTATCGCAGGCCACATTGCCACTGTCAACGGTATCAACTGCGGATCATTCGACCCCATCGATGCTGCTAAGTTTGCCAAAGAATCGGCTTCTACATTCCATTCTCTAGGTACATGATCAATCTGAAACGACTCAAATTTTGCTTCCAATATCTTGACTTTTTTACAATAAGCCGACATTCGTTCATCCCAAGCATGGAAATCTCCAGATGATTGATTTACAATCAATAACGAATCGGACTCAACTTGCAAATTTCTTGCTTTCATCTCAATTGCCAAATGCATTCCTGCTAGTAAAGCTTCATACTCTGCTTTATTGTTTGTTGCTTTGAAATTGAGCCTTATGGCTCTCTGATAAACCACTCCTTGGGGTGATACGAGATAGACCCCCCGCTCCTGCACCTTTAATGTTACTTGAACCATCCGTGTGGAGCTTCCAATACCCACTCGTATGATTCGTTTCAGTTTCATTCACCTCAACCTCCGCCTGTAAATGCAACTCTGGTGTGTACTCAGCTATGAAATCTGCCAATATTTGAGATTTAATCGTAGTCTGTGGTGTAAACTTCAGTCCAAACCCCCCAAGCTCCACCGCCCATTTCATCATTCTTCCCGACAAATCGGGCTTTGATAACACACTCCTAATTGGGAAACTTGACACCACTTCTATTTCGTGAGATTCAAAGTAAGGGCGTAATTTCCTGGATACCATCACTAACGCCAGTAACAATTTTTCCAGTGCTGAATAACGGGTTTCGGTATCCAGCAGCGATCGACTTGCATAATAGACTGGATGCTGTGATTTCCCTTCTTCTTTTACTAGCACAGCGCTTACCGCCCTTGCAGATATAGCTAAGTACAGTTGGAGCACTTCACCCTCCTTCGGTTTCATCATCACTGGGGCTTCTGATAGATATTCTTTGATTTGGATGAACGCTTCATCACATTCTCGCGTCCACTCGAACCGCTTGGCTTTCTTAAGCAATTCGAAAAATCTTGACGTACGATCCGAATACCTTGCTACGAATCTACTCAATGCAGCTAGCTTTCCGATCACCCTTTGCAATTCTTTGACTGAATTCGGGATTTTCAAATTTTGGATCGCTTTGATCTGTTGCGAGTCCACTTCGATCCCTTGCCTGCTAACCATGTAACCCAAAAACTTCCCCGATGCCACTCTAAACTGACATTTAGTAGGATTCAGCTTCATGTTAAATTTTCTAAGTATTTCGAATGTCTCACCTAGATGGGCGAGATGTTCCTCCATACATGACGACTTTACGATCATATCGTCTATGTATACCTCCATCGACTTACCAATCAATGGTGCAAACATCTTGTTCATCAACCTTTGATAAGTAGATCCCGCATTTTTCAACCCGAATGGCATTACTTTATAACAGTAAATACCCTGATCAGTCATAAATGCAGTTTTTTCCTCATCTGGCGGGAACATTCTGATTTGATTGTAACCTGAAAATGCATCCATGAAAGTCATAACTTCATGTCCCGCTGCTGAATCCACCAGTCTGTCGATGTGTGGTAACGGAAAAGGGTCCTTTGGGCATGCTTTGTTCAGATCTGTGTAATCTACACAGACTCTGTTTTTTCCATTTTTCTTCTTCACGACCACAACATTGGCCAACCACTCCGGATACTTCACTTTTCTGATAAAGCCTACTTTCAACAACTTTTTAACTTCATTAGAAATTGCAGCTCTTTTGTCCGTCGGGAATCGCCGCCTCCTTTGATGTATCGGTTTCCATTTTGGATCAACCTTTAAATGATGTGAAATTACTCCGGGGTCGATCCCTGGCATCCCAGTATGATCGAATGCGAAATCTTTTCGCTTCAAAAGCAAAAAACTTTTCAACTCCTGCTTATAATGTTCCGGGATATTCTTTCCCATTTCTGTGAATCTCAATTCATCACCTTCTTCTAGTTCCACCTTTTCAGTCCCTTCCACCTCTTCTACGGCTCCAATGGTTCTCAGTGTTACTGCGTAACAATCCCTAGCCGTATGTTGTTCCCCTTTTATCGATCTTATTCCCCATGGAGTTGGGAATTCGATTATCTGATGGAAAGATGATGGGACCGCTTGAAGTTCATGAATCCATGGTCGCCCCACTATTGCATTGTATGAGGATTCCGTGTTTACAATCTGAAATCGAACTGACAGGTTCACTCCCTCTGAATAAACTGGAAGATACAACTCTCCCACTGGCACCAATTGTTCGCCACTGAACCCAATCAACTGGCTTGTACTGGATCTCAAATTTTTCTCTGGAATTCCCATTCCCTTATAAGCCTTCATAAATATTATATTTGAAGAAGCCCCACTATCCACGAGGATCCTTTTTATCCTGCAATTTGCAATTAACAACTCTATCACCAATGCATCATCATGGGGGTGTTTAATTCCTTCAAGATCTCTTGGTCCAAATTTTATCTCATCTTTCGAAATCCACGTCGGTTGAATTGAATCAACATTCCTTGCCTCTCGCCTATAGCGCTTATATGCATTCCTTGAATTTCCTGCGATCGGTGGTCCCCCAGAGATCATATGAATTGTCTTCTCAATTCTGGGCTCTTCTGGTAATGGCACCCGATTCGACCCGGTGGCCTTTTCTTTTATTCCCAATCCAACTCTCCCTTTTCCCCTTTTCCAAGTATTGTTCCTTACTCCTCCCTTTAAATGGTGCAAATGACCCTGTTCCAGGAGCCTCTCTACCTCCCTCAGGAAATCACGGCACTCCACCGTCTTGTGTCCATACCCCTGGTGGAACGCACAATAATTTTCAGGAGTTTGACGTCCGACATTAGCCAATACCTTTGTTGGCCAATTAACCTTTTCTCTGAGTGCCATCATTTCCTGGATTACCCCCATTGGGTTGGTGTTCAACTCATATGGCCTCACCTGCGATCGGACCGCTTGCTGGGCCACTATCTTCCTTTCTCCTCGTTGAGTATATGGTTGAAATCGGTTTGGCTTACCACTACTCGTTTCAGTTCGCACCAATGGTCTTGTCTTATCCTTTCTTCCAAAATTTTCTTCCTCTACTTCTCTGCGAATTTGCACTTCTACTCGTGCCATGATTTCAACATAATTCGAACACGGATATTTTACCAACTTCCAAAACAAGCTTGAATTTCTGTTCAGACCCTTCTTGAACGCTGATATAGCTGTTTCCTCCAAGTAGTTCGGGATCCCCACTTTCATCTCGTTGAATCTTTTTATATACTGTTGGAGCGACTCCCCCTCTTTTTGCACAATTTGATACAAGTCATCTGACCTTTTTGGGATGCGACGGCTACTAGAAAATTGCGATGAAAATTGCTGGTGCAGCTTAGTAAATGAGTCTATGCTCCCGACTTTTAGATGCATAAACCATTGCATCGCTGATCCCTCCAGACAAGCCCCAAAACTTTTACACATACATGCTTCTCGTACCACCTCGGGTATCGACGTGGTTTGCATCTTAAACTTATAAAGTGTTATAAACTCATCTGGGTCGGTGGTTCCATCATATGCTTTCATCGTTGGAATAGTAAATCTGTCTGGAATTCTTGCATTCGCAAGTTTCTGGACAAATGGTGAATCATTGTAGTTCCCTACCACCGACGGTGCAGTGATGTTCACCATTCCTGGTACAGTAGCCAATCTTTTATTGATTTCTTCCAATTTAGACTCCAAATCCTTGATTCAGCTGTCCTTCGTATCCTTCACTGGACTGTGACCTGAATAGTGGTCAGAGTTTTCAGATTCAAGATCCTGAGGTGTTATATTAATATCTTCCGTCCTTGTCCGGTCTTGTAATACGGCCAACTATTCTCGTAACCTCATTGCGTCCAGAGTAGCACGCCGATTTTTCTCTCTCAGAATCTCCATTTCTTCTTCCATTCTCCTCATATTTTCTTCAAATGCCATTCTGTTTGCTGAAGAATTTTCACCCCTCCCTCCTTCCTGTGATTCAACTGATTTATCCATTTCCTTTCTTTCTAATCTTTCCCACAGACGGCGCCAATTGTTGTTTCGAGGATTAATTTGAAAGAAAAGAATACTCAGAAATGTATAATGCAAATCCAATCTTTTTTGTAATTTTTTCGTAAACTCCTACAATTGCTATGAGAGCTTATTTATAGTATCTCTCGTGAGTGATTTATTACAATTACTCCTTGATATGTGGAGTTAAATAATCTTTTCTATAAATGAACTAATAGACATTAATTGGGCCACTTGATATTCTCTTCCCTTGATCCTTGCCCTTAATTCCCGTCCTTCCTTTAATGCAGCTTCGGGTATTATGAATCAACTAGGTGGTTCGACCGCTTCTTCCTTCTACACAGTCGAACCGGTCATTTATATAGATGATCATGTGTTTAATCTTATTATTTCACTCCAAGAAATTAATCATAATATCTTGGGTACAACACCCGTCATATGGTTACTCGCACCCGTATCGAGATACCACATATTTCTGTTGACTTGCATTCCTTTTTCTTCATTGAGTAATACTTCATGTGAATTGTCTGTGATACCATGAGCAATTTCACAATGTTTAGCCATCAATAATGCTGGAGCATTATCCTCAACCTGCAACAGGTTCACGTCTTCTCTACGCTCGCAGCGTGGTTTGCGGCAATCCCTAGAAAAATGCCCATGGATGTTACAATTGTAGCATTTCACTTTCGTCATGTCACGGCCACTACCAGATGGTGTAAACTCTTTTCTTTTGTTGCTATTGTTGTTGCGTCTGCGTTCATGCTGGTTATTGCGGCGTTGTTGATCACCCCCAATGTTCTTGTTGTTGTTGGGTGAACCATGATCGTGAACTCCACTTTTCTGGCGCGCAAGCCATTCCTCTTTCGTGAGGAGTAGACGGCTGCCACCTGAGTCTCCTTCCTGTTCGTAGCGCTCCTCAACAACTTTCAGGCGCCCCGTGAGTTCCTCTACTGTGAGAGATTTGAGATCGACAAGAGTCTCAATGGAGATTGCTACTTGCGAGTAACGTGGAGGAACAACACGTAGAAATTTCCTCACCACCCGCTCGTCATCAATATTGTCTCCAAGAATGTTCAAATTATTAACAAGACCGGTGAGTCGCATATCAAAGTCATCAACGGTCTCGTCATCTTTGAACTGCATTGCTTCAAACTCTGAACGTAGAGACTGTGCTTTTGCCTCACGCACACGCTCAGTTCCCATCCGCATAAGCTTAATCGCATCCCAATGCTTAGCTGTGTCTTTGACAGCTAATGTTGCCAACAACTCCGTAGGAACAGCTCGTAGGATGGCTTAGAGTGCTAGCCTATCGTCGGGATAGTCGACTTCTTCACCAGGCTCAATCGCCTCCCACAGTCCTTGTGCCTGCAGGCTGACTCTCATTACAAGAGACCAATCGCCATAGTTGGTGCGAGACAACATTGGATAAACAACTGTGCTTCCTGTCTCCTTTACCACCCGTTGCACCACGACCTCGCGGTTGCCGCTCCCATCTCGAGTAGGAGATCTTGATCCACGCTCCGACATCGTACAACAAACATGAAAACCAAGAAATGAAGAATAATGGCTCTGGTACCACTTGTTGTGGCAAAAGCTGGAAATAATTCACGAAGAACACAAGTGTATGGTGAGCAATCTGCTCTTTTGTGGTTTCAGCTATCTTATTTATGCACAACAGAAATTAAAAACAAACGTTACAAACAAATCATGGCTGGCCGTTTTTGCCGGTTTCTGCTACTCAAATGAAAATGAAAGAAAAAAAAACTGCTGCAATCATACTACATTAAAACAAAAAATAACAGATGCAATTATGCTGCATTAAGCTGATGCACGTGGTTAACTCAACAATATTTGCTTCACTCATTTTGAAAAAAATCTCATATATTAGCATCTCTAATATGTCAAACATGATGTAATTCTTGTTTTTGATTCAAGGATTGAGTATGGCTACAGACTTGAGGTGCTGATGCTTTCCTTTTTAACTGAAATGTAGCTGTGTGGTGCGCTGGAAACTGCAAGCAACTTGGTTGAATCTACGAATTCTCGCGTTGCCGCCTTGTCGGAAAAGGTTGAGGACCTCAAACGGGTTGTGAATCGGAGAGATTCTGCCGTAGCTGAAGCCCAAAGCCATTCAAGGTTCTGTTTCATTATAAGCAGCGATTTTGATTACTACCTTTTGAATGGCATGTTACATTGGGCCACAATCGTAGGTTATTTTATTTTATTTTTAAATACATAAACATATCTAACTTAGCGGCGATTGTTTAATTTTTTTTCTTAATTTTTAAAATCTTTTTCTGGATCGTTTCTAGATCGAGACCCAACAGTTTCTAGGTCATGTTTTAAGAAAAAAAAATTAAATGTTTTCCACCAATATTGTAACCTTGTCACCTCAAATATAACGAAATATGTCATACAACAGTAAACTATATCTGAATATGTTAATTATTAGGGTATGATAAAAATTAGCCCACTATTCGGTGTCCCGATTTATCTAAAGTTCTAATAGTGTCACATGGATGTATAGTTTTCGGGGTTCATATACGTACCAAAGGAACCTCAACATTACATTAATAAAACAGGCTAAAACCATTATATGTGATTGTGAAATGGACTAGTACAAAATTTTTGTCAATAAAACTCTATCTTATCCAATATAATAAATTAATTGAGTTGGTGGTGGGGCCATTCTTTTTCTAGAGAATATATGCGAATACAGCTAACATTTTCCGCTTTCCAGTTTCCACCAACCCCTTATAAAAGAAAATAAACGAAAATCATATTTTTATTTAAAATTATTACTTCCCCCGTCCCACTTGAATTGTCACACTTACCAAATTGAGCATCCCAACCAAATTGTTACATTTCCAAATATGACAACTTTTCCATACTCAACAATAAAATATTAATCCCACTAACTCATTCTACACTCACAATTCTTAGTTTCTGTGCTGAAAAGAAAGACGACAATTGTAACGGGACGAGGGAGTACTATAAAAAAAAAAGTTGGGTGAAATTTTGGCTAGAAACGCATACTCCCAACTTTTTCTCAGATCTTTCCTAAAAACAAAAAATAAATAAATAAAATCTCTCTCAGATCCATATGTCCCTTCAAATGTTTGAAGTTCGAATAAGCCTGTCGCTCTTTCATGCTCTGAATTGCTAGAAAAAGTTGTTAGTTCTGATCTACAAAAATGGCTAGAATTGCACTTGCTTCCCTTCGACAATCCTTAGAAAAGATCATCCTCAACCAATATCAGATTTACATTTCTCCTCATCAAAATGAGCAAATTAGATTTATCTATGACCAAGTCCTTTTTCTTTCAACACTTTGCTCACGATTCACCGGCGAAGCCCAATTTTCCCGACAGGAGACTTACGGATTTTTCAAATGAGACAAGAGTTGAAGCCTTCTAGATGCTCACGTGCATGCATGCATATAACAAACCCTATTTTTGATATTTTGAGTTTGTTAGGTAGTTAGTTAGAGGATTCTCTTCTAGAGTCATCTTCCTCATTGTATAAGTACTGCAAGTGTTGAAGTTACAGTTTTCGATCTGTTTTCTCATGAATAAACTCATATTTTGATTCCCAAACTCAGTTTTATTTCATATCTTCGCACAAATGTATTTGGAATGGCGATCTGTGATTGTGTTTTGTGCCGCGCCGATCGCATCTCTCATTTCCTAATATTTTTTAAAGGAAAAAGGAAGAGGTGGAAGAATTAAAGAATTCATGAAAAATGTTCTTTTCTTAAACCCAGAAGACCAAACTCCGGAATGTTGCACATGATAGAATAAATCATATCTTCAATATTTATTTATATCTAGGGTTTTCTAGTTGCATATCTTAACCTAGGGTTTATCTTTTCATGTATATCTTTGTATCTTTCATTCTCTATTTATACCAATCAATAAAATATTTACGATTGCGGAAAACCCTATCATGGTATCAGCCTAAAACACGATCCTATCCCTCAACCTCTCTCTCGCTCGCGACCTAAGCTCGCTCGAGCCCTTCTCCCTCGCCCGTCTTTTCCGACGACCTCACCCGCTCGCGGCTCACGCTCGCTCGAGCCCTCCCGAAGCGCAGCCTCACGCTCGCCCGGCTTCTCATCCCCACGCGAAGCCCCATGCTCGCGCGGCGCACAACCAGCCCCTCCGCCCGCTGCAAACTAGCGCGCCCCATCCCAGTCGCGCGCTGCACCACAATCCTACCCTAACCTTCTCTCACGGCTCTCGCGCCTCCCTCTCTCTTTCGCGTGCCTTCTTCTCGTCGGACGCCTCTTCTCATGGCTTCCGATACCCTTCCCCTCTCTACCCTAATTCACATGGTTACCATCAAATTTTTCTCGTCGAATTATCTCTTGTGGCGCTCCCAGTTACAACCGCTGCTCACCTCGCAGGACTTGATGAAGTACGTTGATGGCTCCTTTCCGCCTCCGCCTCCGCCCCCCATCGTGACGTCGTCTCCCTCGCGCGCCATGCAACCGAACCCTGACTACACTGCCTGGGTTCTGCAGGATCAGCGTCTCCTCTCCCTTCTCCTGTCGACTTTGTCCGAGGAGGCCATGTCCGAAGCCATTGGCTGCACCTCCTCTCGCGCCGTCTGGTTGGCCCTTGATGCGGCCTTCTCCAACAAATCCAAGACCCGTGAGTTGCATTTAAAAGACGATCTCCAGTTGATTAAACGCGGCTCACGTTCGGTTACCAAATACGGACGTCAGTTCAAGTCCATCTGCGATCAGTTGGCTGCTATTGGCCGTCCAGTTGATGATACAGATAAGGCTCACTGGTTTCTGCGTGGCCTTGGACCCGACTTCGCCACCTTCTCTGTGGCTCAGATGGCTCTCACGGCCTTGCCTTCTTTCCGTGACTTATTGTCTAAGGCTGAAAGTTTTTCTATGTTTCAGGATTCTATGGTTTCTTCTCCTTCGACGTAGGTTGCTTTCTATGGGCATACATCGCAAGGTGCTAAGGACAAGAATACCAAATCCTCTTCCTCTCGTGGCAATGGACGACGCCGCGGCAATGGCAAGAACTCTCGCCGCCCTCCGCACTGTCAGATTTGCCGTCAGAACGGTCATTACGCCGATGCTTGCCCTGACAGATATTCTCGGTCTTCTACTGCTAATCTTGCGGAGGCGTTCAATACGAGCTGCACCGTTTCCACTGCGTCGCTCTCTGATTGGTACCTTGACACTGGTGCCTTGGCCCACATGACGCCAGATGCTGCAGCCCTCGACAGTTCTAAGCTGTATTCTGGTTTTGATCGAGTTATAGTGGGTAACGGTGCTCTTCTTCCTATCTCTCGTATTGGTTATTCTCGGATTTCAAATTCTATTAATTTATTGGATGTCTTGGTGGTTCCCTCTTTAACCAAGAATCTACTATCTGTCAGTAAGCTTACCTCTGACTTTCCGGTTAACGTTATCTTCTCTGATAATCTCTTTGAAATTCAGAATCGCCACACCAAGGAAGTTCTTGCACACGGTCGGCGTGATGGCGGTCTCTATGCCCTTGATCAAGTAGTTCCTGCTTTTGTTTCTAAATTACAAAACAATGTTTTAAAAGCCTCTTTTGAGCTTTGGCATAGTCGTCTTAGACATGTTTCTTTTGATGTTATTTCTTCACTTAATAAACAAGGTCGTATTTTTGTTACTTCTTGTCTACCCTAACCGGTTACTTGTGTTCCTTGTCAGAAAGCTAAATGCTCTCGATTGCCATTTAAATTAAATGAAAAGCGTGCTTTACATGTTTTGGATAAAGTGCACTGTGATTTATGGGGGCCTGCACCTGTTCAATCTACTGCTTCTTTTCGCTACTATGCCATTTTTGTCGATGACTTTAGCAGATTTACGTGGTTCTTTCCGTTATCTAAGAAGTCTGACTTCTTCTCTATTCTACAAACATTCACATGTCTGGTTGAGAACCTATTTTCTTGAAAAATTAAAGTTTTTCAGAGTGACGGAGGTGGTGAATTTATTAGTACTGCTGTTTCTGAATTTTTTCGCTCTAAAGGTATTCTGCACACCATGTCGTGTCCTTACACTCCGTCACAAAACGGGCGTGCTGAAAGGAAGCATCGACATATTACTGAAACTGGTTTGGCTCTCTTATTTCATTCGAACCTCTCTCTCAATATGTGGGTGGATGCCTTTTCTACTGCTGTTTACATTATTAATCGACTGCCGACGGAAATTCTTGGAGGCTCTTCACCGTTTGAACTATTATTTGGGGTTTCTCCTAACTTCGAGAATTTTTATCCATTCGATTGTCGTGTTTTTCCTTGTTTGCGTGACTATGCTGCTAACAAATTCTCTGCTCGCAGTTTGCCTTGCATATTTCTTGGGTACTCGTCTCGGCATAAGGGCTATCGTTGTCTTGATCCAACCACTTCACGCGTCTATATTACGCGACATGCGCGTTTTGATGAGCTCTGCTTTCCTATGGCAAACGATTCATCCGCCAGTGCTCTCGCAAACTTGGATGTTTCTACATTCACTGAACCACAGGCGACTTCTCCTCCACCCACGCCCGCACCTCCGCCGCCTCAGCCGCCGGCTACTGCTCCTATATCCTCAGGTCCTTCTCAACTCTGTACTATTGCCTGCAGCTGCTCCGCTATCGCCTGAACCGGCTACGCCCGAGGCTCAGCCTGATCCGCCGCCAGCTCTGGTCGGGCACCACATGATTACACGTGCACGAGCTGGCGTATTCAAGCCTCGACATCTTGCATACTATGCCTCCACCGTACTGCACTCTGTGCTTCTCACTGCCACTGAATCTAAGGGTTTCAAGTCTGCCTCCAAAAATCCTCTCTGGCTAGCTACCATGTCCGAAGAAATGAGCGCTCTTCATCGCAATCATACGTGGGATCTGGTCCCTGCGCCTCCGGACTGCAACATAGTTGGATGCAAATGGGTTTTCCGTACCAAATTTCGCTCCGATGGATCAATCGATCGTCATAAAGTTCGTCTGGTAGCTCAAGGATTTTCTCAGATTCCAGGCATCGACTTCTCACATACTTTCAGCCCAGTTGTAAAGGCAGCTACAGTTCGTATCATTTTATCTCTTGCCGTCGTCAATTCCTGGCCCCTGCATCAGCTTGACGTCAAGAACGCCTTTCTAAATGGTAATCTCTTTGTTCCTGTTTATATGGCTCAACCTCCTGGTTTTGTTGATTCCAGATTTCCGAACCATGTTTGTCTGCTCAAGAAAGCCTTATACGGCTTGAAACAAGCTCCTCGCGCCTGGTTCCATCGATTGAGCACGTTTCTATTGCATATGGGTTTCTCATGCAGCCGAGCCGACACGTCTCTCTTCATATTCAGTCGAGACTCTCATCTACTGCTATTACTGGTTTATGTCGACGATATTATCCTCACTGGCAACAATGCTTCTTATATCTCGGCTTTTATCTCTCGTATGCAAAAGGAATTCGCCATCACTGATTTGGGTTCTCTCAATTATTTTTTGGGCTTGGAAGTAACCTACACTTCGGCTGGTCTTATTCTTTCTCAAGCGAAGTATGCTAAGGATATTCTGGAACGCTCGGATCTAATTGATGCTAAGCCGGTCGCCACCCCTCTACCTGCTGGTACATCTCTTTCTCAGGATGGTGTCGCCTATGATAATGTCACACATTATCGGTCCTTGGTTGGTGCTCTTCAATATCTTACCATTACTCGTCCGGATATTGCTTTTGCTGTCAATGTGGTCAGTCAGTTTCTCCAGCATCCTACTATCGATCACCTACAAGCTGTCAAACGTATCTTGCGCTACGTCAAGGGCACGCTATCTCATGGCTTGTTCTTCTCACGCCTTACCCCCTGCGATCTTGTGGCTTATTCCGATGCGGACTGGGATCGTTGTCCCGACACTCGGCGGTCCACCTATGGTTATGCTATTTTCTTTGCAGGTAACTTGGTCTCTTGGAGTGCGAAGAAACAGCCGACTGTTTCTCGCTCGAGTTGTGAATCTGAATACAGGGCCATGGCAAATACTGCTGCTGAACTCGTTTGGATAACCACGCTACTGAAGGAGCTTCACGTGTCTCTCACACGCCCACCGCGGCTCTTTTGCGACAACAAAAGCTCAATTTTTCTTACACAGAATCCAGTTGCCCACAAACGAGCCAAGCATATTGACATCGACTACCATTTTGTTCGGGAACTTGTTCAGTCTGGCAAGTTGGCGACAGAATTCGTCCCTACAGATCTTCAACTCGCCGACGTCTTCACGAAGGCCCTTCCACGCACATTGTTCGAGTTCTTCCGTTCCAAGCTCAGAATCGACGCTATTCCACAATCATCGATGCTTTCGCTTGAGGGGGGATGATAGAATAAATCATATCTTCAATATTTATTTATATCTAGGGTTTTCTAGTTGCATATCTTAACCTAGGGTTTATCTTTTCATGCATATCTTTGTATCTTTCATTCTCTATTTATACCAATCAATAAAATATTTACGATTGCGGAAAACCCTATCAGCACAGATCTTCAAATTGGAGTTATTCAGTAGCTACACCCGAAAAAAAAAAAAAAACAGAAAGGGGAAATTGATCGATATCAAGAAGAAAGAACATTATCTATGATCCAGTAGAAACTACATATTTATAGCCCAATATTCAATATAATTATTTGAATTTATATACTCCCTCCGTTCCAAATTAATAATCAAAAATAGAAATGACACAGTAGTAAATGTTTGTGAGTGTAGTGGAATTGATATTTTATTGGTGAATGTGAAAAAGTTAATCATTTTAAAAAATGAGATTAATAAATAGAACAGAAAAAAAGGTAAGACCAATAAATTGGAACGGAGGCATCATTTGAATTTCAAATGAGCGTTGGAAATATAACTCTTTTTACCATGCTGCTTTAGGATTAATCTAATCAATGTCAAGTTCGGAATTTTTTTTACTTGCAGCACTGTACATGAGTAAGATGATAACTTATTATTTAATGTCTGAAAAGTGTAAAGGCGTGCAATCTATTATCTATATCTATATATATATTAAAAGAGAGTAGTATAAAATAACTACTCCCGCCAAAAGTTATTCTATATTATTTTAATAATTACTTTTTATTATATCACATGTATATATAAACTAAACATCAATAAAATATAATAAAACTATATTTTATTTTTTAATATAAAAAAATATCATCTCACCAATTTATTATATTATTATTTTATAACTAATGCATGTATACTATCTTTAATGAATAATTTTAAATTAATTTTTATTGACTCTATATTTAATATACTTCTTTTTAATTTAATTTAATTTATTATTTTTCTATTATAACATAGATATATACAATAATACTAATAAAAATATAACAAAATTATATTTTTATACTTATTTTAATTTTATTTGACGAATAATATTGAAAATAATTGTATAATAATATATTAAATATAATATTTATAAACATTGTTGCAAAAATTTCCGGACCACCTAGACCCCGTTTAGGCGCTAGGTTGTCCCTAACCAAACTGATTACCCTCAAATCTCCGTGTCTAATCGGTTTGGCGAGTAATTGCCATCAAGGGCACTGCCTAGGCCGCTAATATGCCTAGACGTCGATATTGGTGGCCGACTAAGCTTTCTACGCGCCAACTTAGGTGGCCGACTAAGGGGGCTACGTGCCACCTAATTGGTTCAGACGACCTATTTTTTATATTTTTAAAAATAATTAAAATTTGAATAATTTTAATTTTTATTTATTGAAAAATATATATTATAAATTTCAGATATAAAACATTAGCTTACTGATTAATTACCACCTAAAAAATGCATAGGCCCGCCTAAATCGCCTAGGTGCAAAGTAGTAGGCACCACTTGAGCGTCTGATTAGCGTCTAGCGATATTTACAACCATGTTTATGAATATAAATTAGATGTGTTTAAAAATAATTGCTAAAAATGATAAATATGTAATTTTTAAATTATATTTTAATATTATAAAATTAAATATTAAACATTTGATTCGCGCATCGCGCGGGTGCAAATCTAGTTAATATATTATAACAAAGCAGTCCTAAAATAACCGTTCCCGCCTAAATATTTTCATTTATTTAATTACTATATTATTTATTTACAAATCTATTAAAAAATGTCCCATACAAAATATTCTTACTAAATAACCGTTTCTACTCCCCAAAAATATATATAATAAATTCTGAATGATTTTCATATATAAATATTTACTAGAACATTTAACCGTATATAAATATTTACTAAATTATTTAACTGTTTTACATATGATTATTTATATTTAATAAAATTCTAATTACATCTGATCAATTGTACGGAGTAGTCATGTAACAACTATTTCCGCTATTTTTTTTTATGTTTTGGTTGATTATTATTATCATTATTATTATTATTTATTTAAATATGTCCCCTAATTTAGTCACTCTCATCGTGGAGGGTGAGTTTTTCAAGTTTTGACAGCTTTATTATTATATTATAATTTAAACTATAGCATATAATATATAAATCAACAAAATATCCTATTATTTAATACATTTAAAATAAAAAATTAATGTAGTGACAAAATCTATAAATGTATCTATTATATTAAGGAGTAGTAAAATAAATTATTTTCATCAAATATTAAATTATTATTTTTATTTATTATCTTATTATATTGATATACATAAATAATAATAAAATTATGTTTGTCACTTTTTCTTTAAAATATTATATCTCGCTAATTTATTACATTTATCATTTTTTAAATTATATAAATATAATATTGTTTATGGGATAATATTTAAATCAAATCTCATAAACTTTGCGCTTGATATATTTCTTTTTATATTTATTAAATTAATGCATATAGTTTAACGTATAATACAAACAATAATTTATATTATAATATATTAAATTTAATATGATCAATATATATTTATAAAAATATCTCAAAATATTAAGATATACTACCTCCGTCCTGGCTAAAATAGCCCCATTCTTTTCGGCACTGCATAGCACATGTGTAAATAATCACACCACATCACTTTTATTTTATTTTTAATTTTTTTAATTTGATATATTTCTATATTATTACAAATACGTATATTTTAATAAAATATAATACTCCACATTTTTGACAAAATCATATGTATCACTTTCAATTTTTCAATAAAACCTTATAGTTTCACTATTTTATCTTATTTTCTATTTCAAAACAATAGAAGTATAATTCTAAAAAATACTCCTTCCGTCCCGGGTCATTATTCCTATTTTGACCTGACACAGTAATCAATGTGTGTGAGTATAGTGGAATTAATATTTTATTGATGTAAGGAAGTTTATTTCCATTTTAGAAAATGGTACTAATGTAATGGGACAAACTAAAATGGAAAATGAGACTAATGAGGCGGGATCGAAGGAGTATAATTTTTTGATAGGTTAATTTTGTAAAACAAACTGATCTTATTTTATAAGCTTTGTGTTTTAATAACTTGCTTT
The DNA here is from genome assembly GCA_026898455.1 of Plectranthus barbatus. Classification (NCBI taxonomy): domain Eukaryota; kingdom Viridiplantae; phylum Streptophyta; class Magnoliopsida; order Lamiales; family Lamiaceae; genus Plectranthus; species Plectranthus barbatus. The sequence continues at coordinate 4,914 of JAPKLW010005517.1, read as the reverse complement.
ATCAAATTACTTTTTAGATGTTTTGTAAAATAAACTGATCTTATTTTATAAGCTTTGTGTTTTAATAACTTGCTTTATCAAATTACTTTTTAGGAGGGTAATTCGTTGAATTATATAACCTTATAATTATATTTTAATATAATTAAATAAGATAATAAAAATATAATTCGTGCAAGGCACAGGTGTAAATCTAATTTGGCATGAAAATGAAATGATTTTTTTATTTAATTTGACAGTTTTGAGGGGAATATAGATATTAATTATTGTTCCTTAAAAAAAAAAACATAAGTGGGTCACCCACGTTTTACAAGCGAAAAAAGAAGAAAACAAAACAATATAAATGGGGGCCACCCACGTTTCGAAAACCAATTTTTTTGTAAAGACGACGACGTATAGGCCACTGAGTAAATGATGTGTTTTCCTTCCATTTCGATCTTGTTCCTTGGAAATAACCTCTTGCTCTTTCATACTCTGAATTGCCAGAAAAAGCTGTTAGTTCTGATCAACAAAGATGGCTAGTATCGCACTTGCTTCCCTCAGACAGTCCTTAGAAAAGATCATCTTCAACCAAGATCAGAATTCCATTTCTCCTCATCAAAATGAGCAAATTAGATCTATATATGACCAAGTCCTTTTCCTTCAACAATTTGCTCACGATTCAGCGGTGAACCCCAATTTTCCCGACAGGAGACTCTCGGATTTTTCAAATGAAGCAAAAAATGTTATTGACCACTTCATTCTGGAGAAAAACCGATCTCGTTTTAGATGGAGCAAGCGTCTACGCTTACTGGCGATGTTTAGTAAGCGCAAGATTAATTTCAACCAGCGGCTACGGCAAATAAGAGAAGAGATTGATTCAATCGCGGGGAAGCTAAAAGAAACGGACACGGATGGCGACTTCGCTACTTCTCTTTCAACAAACCCGTCATCTCCGGCCATAACCGAAGAGGCGATTGAAGTGGAGACGGTGAGCTCCCCCACCGCCGACTTGCAAGTAAGTGATCCTTCATCAAAAACCAATAAGGTTAATTATATGGTTAGTTTGGGTGATGATTTGCTAGCAATTAAGTCTCGACTTTGTGGGGGATCGCCCGAACTCCAATTCATCCCAATAGTTGGGATGGGAGGCATTGGAAAAACTACCTTGGCTAGAAATGTTTATAACGATCCTATGACAACCCATTATTTTGATATTCGTGCTTGGGTCACAGTGTCCCAAGATTACAGCACACAAAAAACTGTTTCATGCCTCATGGATTCGATGAAAGATTTTATTGATAAGAAATCTGGGCAGAAGGATGAAGAAACAGTATACAAAGGTTTAAAGGGTAGAAGGTATCTTATCGTAATGGATGATGTGTGGTGTAAAGAATCTAGGGATGATTTAAGACATGTATGCCCTAATGACCACAATGGAAGTCGAATCATCTTAACAACAAGGTTGTCTGATGTGGCTGTTTATTTCGATTCCCAAAGCCCTCTTCACCAGATGCGCTTTATGAGGGATGAACAAAGTTGGGAGTTGATTAGACTGAGGGTGTTAGGTGATGACCATTGCTCTCCGCAGTTGGAGGAAATTGGAAAGAAGATTGCAAAAAGCTGTAGAGGACTGCCCCTTGCAGTTGTGGTGATTGCAGGACTCCTATCCACAGTCGAAACGGAACCAGATCCATGGAGGACAATTGCAGAGAATGTAAGTTCAATTGTTGCGACAGAAGATGATGGGAAGTTTGATGAGATACTGTCTCTGAGTTATACCCATTTGCCTCATCATTTGAGGTCTTGTTTCTTGTACATGGGAGGTTTCCCAGAAGATCATGATATTCGTGTCTCCAAACTGATCAGATTATGGGTAGCTGATGATTTCTTGAGATACTCAGAAGGATCATCAAAGAGTTTGGAAGATCAGGCAGAAGAGTGTCTGGAGGATCTGGCCAACAGAAATCTTGTTCTGGTCACAAGAAGGAAGTGGAATGGCAAAATCAAAAGTTGCAGCCTCCATGATCTCATCCGGGACTTGTGCATAAGAAAAGCTCGAGAGACGAATTTTTTTGTGAATCTGATTGATAGAAACTTTGAAGGGAAGCAGCATTTCATAGCAAACATGAGAGATCAGCATTGTGTAAGTGTCAGATATCCAATGCCGAGGTACCTTTCTGGAGCTTATTGCCCATCCATCCATACTATTATGTGCTTCCATATAGATAATAGGAATGTAGGTCCTCCAAAAGGTCCAAAAGAATTTGGAAAGTTCTTGAAGAGTGTTAGATCCCTCAGGGTATTGGATGCTGAAAATGTGGACATCTGGTCACTGTCTCCTGAAATAGTGGAACTAATTCATTTAAGATATTTAGCCCTCCGCTTCAGGTCTTATTTCACCATTCCTGTAGCAATATCAAAGCTTCAGAGTCTTCAAACCTTAGTCATTGATGAACGTAGTCCCAAATTCAATTTCGAGTATTTGCCACAGGAGATTTGGATGCTGCCACAGTTGAAACATCTCATATGCTACGGTAGGATTCCCTATCCCAAAGATGCAATTACTTCAACTCTGGAAAATCTGCAAACACTTTCCTTAGTGTACCATGATGTGTGTGTTGAAGGGATCTTGGAAAAGATGTCAAATATTAAAAAATTAGGACTTTATTGCTGTTACTATGATTATGGTGCTCACCTCAACAACTTGGTGCATCTGCATCAACTTGAAAATCTTGAAGTACGCCATGGTTATTGGCAAAGAGAAAATTTGTGTTTTCCTAGGACACTGAGAAAGCTGAATTTGCGCAACATGTCACTTCCCTGGAGTGAGATGAGTGTCATTGGTTCATTGCCAAATCTTCAAGTGCTTAAACTGAGAAGAATCGCCAATGCAGGCGGCACGTGGGAAACATCTCAAGGAGAATTTCCTGAGCTACAATTTCTGCTCATCGAAAGTTTGGAGCTTGAGCATTGGATTAGTGAAAGTGACCACTTCCCTCGACTCAGATTTCTGCTGCTGCATGATTGTATGCGTTTGGATGAGATTCCAGAAGGTTTTGGAGAAAGTGCGACACTTGAAATGATTGAGATCAAGTCCTACAAATCCAACTCTGTGACGGAATCTCTTGTAGAGTCGGCCAAAAGGATACAGGAGGAGCAACGAAACTATGGAAATGATGCACTTCAACTTCAAGTTACTATTTCGGCAGGTTTTGAGTGGCGAATTAGCTAACTATGTCTATGAGCTAAGCCAGCTCGCAAAATACTCAAGATTGACTCAAGAAAAAACTTGAAATCAACTTGATATTAGTTGAATCGAGCTCGAGCTACTCGAATAAATGCAGAGCTTAATAGTACAAGGCTCGACATGTTCACGAGCCTAATTAAGCTTAACTTATTAATTTAGAAAATTATTCTTCATACTATATTTATTTACTAACTTATCCCATTATATAAAAAACCAAGTATTCCCTTTTTATTTCTCAGATTTTTACGCTACTGTCTTGTGCGCCATTGCCTTGCCTTGCCTTCTCTCTTCTCTCTGAGTTACAACTATAACTTCTCCAAGCATAGACGACGACAAGGACAAGGCTTATAAAAAGATGTCTTTGCAATTTCCACGAAGGTAAATTTTATTCCATCTTTTAATTTTGTTGGAAATTTCATCATAGATATTTGAAGGTGTTAGGTTTGTGCTAACTCACGCAAAATTTTCAACATGGATGCTGACTTGGTATCTAGGTGAATTATTATTAATTTTTTATTTAATTCGCAACATTGTGGAACAAGGCTCTGAACGATTGGGCCAAACAACGGGCACCACCAATTGACGATAGTCGAAATGTTTGACCAGAAAGGCAAAGCAGCATATGTCTGTTTGTAATCTGATTTGATTTTGTTGAATGGTAACATGTTACTAATAGTGGTAAACAAGAAAAGCACCCGCTCATTACGGTGATAAGTGAAGAATAGTGCACACCACAAGGACTTAAGAGCTACTAATGTTGATAGTGCTCAATGATGAATGATTCATCATAGAGAGCCGTGGGCAGTTCCTCAGTAGCTCCGCCAGTTGTGGCAACTCCGATGAAAATCACTTCCTGGCGAATGATGAGTGTTGCTTTGAGTGACGAACGCATCTCTGGGTTCTTCTGGTTATTGGCTTGAAAATTATTTTGGTTTATCTCCATCTATAGAATGTATTCGTTTGCAAATGGAGCCTTTCTCCTTCACTGTAAGAATTTGTTCATCTTCTGGTTTAGAGTTTCTTGTATAGATGATGTTTTTCCCATTAGTTTCTTTGAGTACATCACTTGTGAATTTCTTAATCATCCGTATTTTTTTTATCACTTGCGAATTGGTCTATTTGTTTATGAAATCTCATAAATCTTGAAATCTTAGAGATGATAGCGGGTGAATAAGTTGTCGAGTTGTTTCCACGCGGTTCCCAAGTGGAAGACGATGAATGCGTGACACTAGGAATAACAACCTCTCACTCAGTGGACACAGATCTATCCTAACTTCAATGGTCTATGGTCCCATCATAAATTTCTTTTAATTCTTTATTGATGGAGCAATAGTATTCTCTATCTCATTCGTCCATTAATTTTCTTATAGATACAACAATAAAATTAATATATCTTTTATATAATAATATAAAAATAAATAATAAATATACCCAAATTTATAATTCTGGATTATCTACAAATAGAGACTAATTTTGATATATAAGGAGTGACTCACATACTAAAAATTAGTTTGTGCTAAATAGGAATGAATCTACACCATTCATCTAAAAATTTCAATGATTGAGATTAAAACATTTCCCCAGATTTTATGCTTTTTTGCTTTATAAATCATGCTTAATCGAATTAAGCATGATTTATAAAGCAATTAAGCACAAACGGAAATTATGCTTAATTTTTTAATCTTTAT
>JAPKLW010005516.1:8679-20694 GCA_026898455.1 Plectranthus barbatus | reverse complement strand
CGGGTCGGTATCTGGTCTGATCTGGGTCGGTTCCAGTCTGTTCCATGGTTTTTTTGTTTTTTTTCATATGCTTAATTTTTCCTACTTTTTTCACGCACTACGGTCCAATAAAGTCATAAATAATCTGACATGAAAATTACATGACCATCGATTATTTACATACATTATTGTCCTATGTGCATTATTTTCCCAACTTTTTACATACAATATTGGTCAAGTGAGCTCATAAAGTATATTGACATGAATAATGCATGACAATCAATTTTCTTTTTGACTATATGAGTGGATGGTAATTTTGCGTACACTGCAATGCAGATGAGTAAATGGCCATTCACTGTATTTGACAAGATCAGTCAATTCATGAAAATAATTCAGATTGGTTTGTCTATAAAATCCAATTCATTTGCAAAAGACGAAGCATACACATTCACTATATCTTCCTTCCTTATTCTCTCCTTCCTCTACAGATTCAATTAATTTTCTCATTTCCCTCGATTTGAAATGGATAATTGGTGCACTATATTTGTTCATTACAATGGGCAATTTGATGATTCATCCAACTATTTGGGTGGAGAGGAAATGTTGGTTTACATCCCAATGACCAATCTTTCCATACAGTATCTAAGAAATAGCATCCAGTCGCTTCTGGATTCCAAAAATATTCAACTTCAGTATAATCTCTATTATACAGCCCAGAGTCGTAGTGGAAGAAATGTAAGATCGTTGTTGGCGACGGATCTTGATCTGCAGCGGCTTTGCTCTATTTTTTCAGATCCCAACGTTTATGTTGTTTTCAACAATGTAATCAACATTGGTGTTGGGAGTTCTCAGCGGGAGCCATCCCCGTACAGACCGTTCATATCTTCCTTTAGTCCACCGCTGAATGCTACTTTCAGTCGATGTTTGGAGGACCTTCAAAGGTTCGATTCTTCTATGTTCTTTGATCAACCTTACGAAGGTGGTGCAAGAGGGAGTTCACATATTCCCGACTTAAACGAGGGTGGTTTAGTGGAGTCTGATGATGACGATAATGAGGAGGAGGCTGAAGACTCATCTGAGTCAGAGGATGAGGATTTTAACCAATCTTTAATGCATTGTACGGTGGCTGAATTTTCTGCCTGTGTGCAATCTGTTGGTGGTATGAATGCTTTTGTTTCAAATCTTTTGTCGGCTCATCCTCTACCTGAAGGTCTAGAAGTCCAATTGAATAATTGTTTACTTCCAATCATTCCATTGGATACTTATGATTCACCTGTCCTGCGCAGCCATACTGGACCAGGAGTTGACGGAGGGTGCCATATTTTGGAGCAGCGATGATCTGCTCGTTGCTGTTGGTCTCTGGCATATGGAGCAGAGACAAGAATTTAAAGTTGCCCGGTCTGATAGTACTCGTGTTGAGTACAAGTGCAAACGAGATGAGAGTTGTTCGTTTCTTATACGTGCTACGTGCAAAGCTCACTGTTGGATTGTATGCAAGTTCAAACCTATTCATAGTTGTAGGATGAATCTTGCTGGAGTTGTTGCACGTAATGTTCGTTCAAAAGTTGTGGCTGTTTATTTTGCAAGGAAGATGCGTCGGCAAGGGTCACTCATCAAACCGCGTGAGATTATGGCCGAGCTGCAAAGAAGTTTTGGCATCTGTACGACTTATGGTTCTACGCTAAAAGCACGGAATGCAGCCCTCTCGATGTTGTATGGTGGTGTCGAAGATTCTTTCAAGATGCTGCCGAGGTACCTCGAGGTACTTGTTCAGTATAATGCAGGGACGCTGATAGATCTTGATATTGCTCCGGATGGATGTTTTTGCCACTTGTTTGTGGCACTTGGTGTTTGTCGAAGTACTTTCGAGTCTTCCCTGAGACAGGTTATTGTTGTCGATGCTACTCATTTGAAGGGAAGAAACAAAGGAGTTTTATTTGTTGTTGTTACCAAAGGTGGTAATGAACAAGTCTTCCCACTTGTCATCGGTGTTGGCCCGATGGAGAATGATGAGTCTTGGATTTGGTTTATGACTCGACTCTGGATGGCTTTTGGCTGCAACGATCAATTATTGATCGTATCCGACCAACACATTAGCATTTCGAATGCTATGAGCGCAGTGTATCCAGGTACAACACACGAACTTTGTTTTTATCATTTACAGAATAATTTAACCAGATTCTGTCCGAACATTGTCCCATTGTACCATCGTGCTGCGTATGCGTATCGGTCGACTATATTTAAGCAGGCTATGGATCAAATGAAAGTTTCAAATCCGGCAGCATACGACAAGTTAATGGATGTTGGACCTAAAAAGTGGGCTAAATCAAAGTGTCCTGTCCGTCGGTACAGTTTCTTGACCTCAAATGCCGCCGAGGTCTTCAATGCAAGACTGTTAGATGCTCGTCGATTGCCAATTTGCTCGCTGTTAGAAGCATATAGAAGTATTGTCGAGACTTGGTTCGACCAGCGATGTGCCAAAGCTGCTAATTGGACTGATGACTTGACAGAGGAGGTTGTAGCAAAGATGGAACCTTTGGTGGAGAAAGCACGCTCATACAACGTGGTTCGTACATTGCAACATGCCTTCAAGGTCAATGACGACACTCGGTCTTGGAATGTGGATGTACAATCTAATTTTTGTGACTGTCGTGAGTTCCAACTCGATCTGATGTCGTGCGTTCATGCAGCAACTGCAATTCGGTATGAAGTATACTCATTATTTAATTTTCATTTATAACCTCCAATAGTTTCTAATTTTGTTTTATAGGGCATATGGATTGAATTTGTATGACTACATTTATCCCTACTACAAGACCGAGACTTGGCGTGAGAATCAGAACTGTCTGAGAAAACTAGGGGTACCTGATCCCGTCCACCAGAAACACTCTGACAGTCATCATCAGAGATTACAAGTCTCTTACCCCTCTCAATATTTGTATCCCTCCTCTGCCCCTCCATCTCCTCCAACCTCTGTCCGGTCTCACCACCAGATACACTCATCCTCCTCCTCTCCGTCTCCTCCGGCCTCCTAGTGGTCTCACCACCAGGTACACTAGTCCTCCTCCTCTCCGTCTCCTGTAGCCCTACGACTCCAATCACGACTCCTATCACGAGCCAAGACCTCTTTAAAGGCCACATCATCTACATCTGTGCAATCACGGCATCTAGATGCACGGAATAAGTCTGTAACTAGGGGGATCACCCTCTCTGTCAGTGCCTCATGAATAACGGTCCGGGTACTATCCAATATACTCCCAGATGGACGATATCTCCTATTATCCCGGGAATCCCCACTGGAAGAATGTGCATGATGCCTCGGACGAGTGCGTCTACGTGACGGTGTAGCGGTCTCCGACGGTGATCCCTCTGCACCCCGACCCGCACCCTCTTCTTCACCCTGACCTGCACCCTCTTCTGCACCCCGACCTGCACCCCGTCCTACACCCCGGCCTGCACTTTGTACTGGATTCTCTGGCAGTCGGAACTGTACCCCAATCGGATTGTCCATCTCCACAAAAATAAAATACAAATAATAACTTAAACACTGAAAAACATATGCCCCCCATGGAAATGAACCCCATCTACCCAAATCCTCAACCAGAACATATACCCAACTCTCAATCTTTATTTTTTCGGAAAGTCTTAAAGCAAAATTCCAAGCTGCTAATATATTAGCCACCCTCAAGTACAAACCCTGATTAGTGCGTTCTATTTTTTTATCCCTAAAAATTATCAATAATTCTCTAGCGCTAAGATTCTTACCCCCACAAACTATACGAAAAACCGAAGTGCTAGAAGGATCATGCTCGGCACAGGGATCAAAATTACTAGAACCAAAAATAAATCCTGTAACTAATGCAAATTCGGGCACTCCAAATTCTATAATCTGCCCATTAATACAAAACCATAAAGCATTAGGGGATTCACTAGTAATTTGAAAGCCTAATAGCTCTATTAATGGTAGCGATGCACTAGGACAATTTTTTTTCCAAATTAACAAGTTACCGAACGGCCTATTAATAAATTAATTAAGCAACCCATCACCCCCGATCGAATATAATGTATCTTTAATAGTCTCTAAAGTGGTCACTTTAGTGTATAAGTTCACTTTAGTAATTAGACCACGAAAAGAGGGCCTAATCCACTGTGGCTGCAAAAATCAAACACAAAATGCAACAATTATCAAAGATTCGCCAATTTAACATGTAATTTAATTCAACAATATGCATAATTCAACAAATTCAACCAAATGCATAATTCAAAATAATTGCAACAAAAATTATTCAACAAATTCTAGGCTAATAACTTCAACAATTGCAAGATAAAATAATTCAACAAATTCCACTAATTTCATTCGACTTAATTCACCAAATTGAAAATAAAATAATTCAACAAATTACCAAAAAATCAACCTAATTACACACGACATTCATTTAAATAATTCAACAAATTCAACCAAATAATTCGGCATTCTTCATTCCAAACATGTAAATATTCAAATTTAACATATACTCATTCCAATCTATGCATACAACCATTAAAATTTACAAAATTTCAAGATAAAAATCCTTGTTCTTTTTTTCGAATATAAACCGTCAAAATAAAAAGAAAATTGGAGGAGTGGGATTTAAAAACTTACTTCTTGGTCGGCCATGTCAATTGAACAATTGGAATCGGTGGTTGGGAAGGATTGAGCAGTCGACTTCGTGAAGGGGACCAGACCAATATTTCTTTCGTGAGGAAACAACGAAGAATGGGGAAAAAAAGGGATTTCCCGTGTTCAAATATTTTTTTCAAAACTTTGACCGGGTCGGTATCAGCATTACCGATACCGACCCGGGTCGGTTTTGGGTTAACAAGCGGGTCCAAACGGTTTTGGATCTGATCTGACTCGCATCAGTTTCATTATGAATGAAACCGACCCGACCCGACAATGGTCTGATCCGGGTCGAATCGTGGTCTGATCCGGGTTTGATTCGAGTCTGATCCGGGTCTGATCCACTTTTCAATTTTTTTTTTCAAAATCTAAATTTTCAAATAACTTATAATTCTATTATTTTTTAAACATCCGAATATTTCCACTTTTTAAAATTATAAAGCTAATAAAATTTAAATCAAAAATCATTGTTGTTAGAAAAAAAGTACACTGATATGTGACTTTAACTGAAAAGTGTACTTTTTGGTATTTTTGATATGTGTTATAACAAATGGATATTTTTGATATATGTATTAGGCTAAATGGGTATTTTGAATTTTCCACTCATAAAACTTTAGGATTATAAATAAGATAATTAATAATAAGATATGAAAATAATGAGATATAGTATATACTGGACAAAATAAACATCAAATAAATTATAATTCAATTAATCTATTATTTTAATTTTAAATATTTGAATATAAAAAATATAATTACAAATATAAAATATGGATATAACAATTAAATGTATATATATACATTAAATGGACTTGAGGATAGATGAGAATATACTGTAGAAAAAAAAAGTGGAATAAAATTTGGTGGGAATAAGTTTGGTGGAGACTGCTTTGCTTTAGTATATATACTAAGAATAAAGACTATAAAAAAATATAATTGATGATTATCAACCCTAAAAACTCTTTGTATAATATTTGGAGGAAATCTTGTCTGTTGTCCTTATACTATAGACATCTGACAACATGAGCACACACTAGAAGTTCAATACAATAAGTATGATCAACTCTAGCTAATCAACAAAAAGTTTGGTTGGTCTGTTTAAGAAAAAAAAAACTAGAGCTCATAATGTGGAAATTGCAATTAAGTATTGTTTGAAATAGTATCATTGCTGCATGAGCCCTTTCCAGGTGCCAAAAATGATCCATGGATCCTCTCGTATTACTATGCTTAAAACTGCTCAAGAATTGATAATGTTGAAGTAGGAACCGTTTGGGTGATTTTTTATTGATCCCTCAGATCAACTATCAAATGAGTTTGATAGTGATGAAATGAGGACCTATAAGGCATGACATTTGAAGGATGAATATAGAGATCTTTAGTGGCAATTCGTTTGTGAGCGTAATGTGTGTTGGGTATTTGTATTGAAGTGATTTGGAGGAACAAAAATGGTTTTATATCTTGTGAATAATTGATTTTTTGATTGATTTGATTGATTACAAATGATAAACATGGATCCTATATATAGGATTTACATAGGAATAGACAAAGAGACACTTTGACCATATTAAATACAATTCATGTATTTAACTAGTTCATGTATCTTCATAATTCATGAATATTCTCCAGCTTCATGCATCAACATTGATGTATCTTCCAAGTAGCTTGAAGGTCACTTTTGAATACATATTAACCTTTCAACAATGTGTATGTGGTAATTGTTGATAAATTTTTAATTGATAATTATACTAAAATTAAGAGATGATGTTGAACTATTTATGAGAGTGACCCGTTATTATATAAAATTTTAAATAGGTGTTAGAACATCAAAATATTTAGGAGGTGTTAATGCTTGAAGTCATAATAGCTAATAAATGGTTAATGAGTATCATAACACCTGCAAAACTTGTATGGGATCAACTTTTTAATGACACTAGATTGCTACCCGCGCGTTGCGCAATTTATATGTTTATTTAATGAATCATGAATTATATTAATATTTTTAATTTTCAAAATAATATATATATATATATATATATATATATATATATATATATAAATTTCTGATAACTGAAATTCAGAACATATATAAGTAAAAAAATGAAATGATCCAATATTATGACAATTGACCATTTACATATCAAATGCAAAAATTTATTACAAATTCTGAAAAACTTCCTTCTACACAACATTTGAAGCTTCCGACACACTGTTGTTGTCTTTGTCACAAACTAAGATCTTTAATTCAGCACGACTTGTGACCCTAGACACAGCTACATACAACTGTCCATGAGAAAATACTGGTTTGCTGTGTAAAATTCCTACATGCGAAAGTGATTGCCCCTGGCTCTTATTTATTGCCATAGCATATAACAATTGTATTGGAAATTGTCTTCGCTGAAATTTGAATGGAACTCGATGATCAAGTGGAATAATTATCATCCTGGGAACTAATACCTTATCACCAACATTATTTCACTTAAAATCTTGGTCTCAATTACATGATTACCAAGTTGTGTCAAAATCAATCGAGTACCATTGCATAAACCAGCTGAATGATCAATATTCCTTAACAACATAGTCGGTGTCCCAACTTTTAATGTTATCTCATGATTTGGTAATCCAAAACACTTCAATGTATCCAAAAATTATGGAGTGTGCACCTCATTAAGAATATCAGATATACTTTCCGTTCGACACAATGAATCTGAACTTAAGTATACTCTGCCAATATTGTTATTCAATGATAACATATACTGTTAACTCTCTCAACCATATTATTTTTAGGTGCCAAAATAGCTCTATGCTCCAAAAAAGAAACATATGTTGATCCAAAACCAGTTGTAGGATATTTACTATCAACAATAGCTTTAATTGGATCTCCGTCAAATTTAATGCTAATATGTTCCCCTATAACAATTAAAAAACTTAAAAAAAATGTACCTTAGTGGATGTAAATGGCTTGCGAGGATGACCGAGAAACAAAACAACTTTATTTACAATTTTTTCTTTTATCATATTAATATTAGTTAATTGATAGAAGTTAGCTCATAATAACCATAGTCATCATTTACCAATGAATGATAACTTATAATTTTGTATTATTGTATCATAGCATTTCTAATTTTTAATTGGGAACATATATGTACTTATTATTAAACAAATATTTTTTTTCGATTGCATTATATTATACAACGTAAATGAAACTATTTAATTTCAAAAGAACAATAAAATAATCCTAAACATAATTCATAAAATTAAATAAAAATTACAATATGAAACAAATCTCACTCGTAATAGTAGGATATAAGTAACGACAAAATATAATAAATCATGGAGTAACTTAATCATATTAAATTGTCAAGAAATTATAAAATTGATAATAATATTTCAAGAAATAACACCAGACAATACAATGATTGGTGAAAAAAATCATATGAAAAATCAAAGCTAACGAAAGAAAATTAAATATACATTGATGACAATTAAATTAATATAGCAGTTAATTATGATTGTTCCTGTTGATCTATAACCACCCTTTCATTCCGAAATAACCTAGCTACTTTCTTAAACCCACTGAAAAAAAAGGATATTATTGAAGAAGCACCCGTACTCCAACCTTGCTAAGAAATTACAAAACAAAAATATCTTTTAAGACCGAATTTTTTTTGAAAAATATCAACTTAATTCATATATTTATACAATAATTTGGTCATTCTAATATTATAAACTAACATAGAATTAGCCATTAATTATAATTAGCAATATAGAGAATTAGTTCAAGGATAATTCTAAACACAACTACCATTTTTCTCAATACAGCCCATGATACAAAAAAAAAAATTAATTATTATATATTATTACAAATTTACCCCTATATCCCCTAAATTAAAATATTAATTATAAAATTATAAAAACTAATGTATTCATCCCATAGCCCCTTAAATAACTGCAGCTACCATATCACTTAGCCCTAAAAACGATATCTTTCTACCCATTTATCTTCTTTCCACTTTCTTTCCCTGAATATCATATAATTTTCGATTATCGAGTATATGTTCCAGTATTTATATGATTGTCGAATATCATATGGTGCTCGATTGTCGAATTTGAATCAAAATTGTCGCTTAAAATAAATGCATAATCACTTTAGAATTGTACGACTTCTTAATCTTTTTTAGTTGCTTACACTGAAACGTAATAGCAATTGGATCAAGTAAAGATAATTTAAAAAAAACGACGACATTGATGAATGATAGATATTATTTGGGCTTCATTTATGAAAAATCTCTCAAAAGAAAAACATAGGGAAAGGCTACGGATATATTGTAAAATGAAATAATGCAAGGCTATATATCATCATTCACCACTGGACCCAGTGCTGAGGAAAAAATTGATAGAAATGATAATGGTAGGCCATGGAGAATCGAGGGTAAGAGGATTGCATGTTTTTAGAATTGAAAGGAACGTGGCTATGCTTCACAAGAATGAAACATATTCATTTTGTATTTAAATTTTGGGTAAATAGGGACAAATACCCTAAACTATTGACGTTTTTGGAAAAATACCCCAATCTATTTTGATAAGATAAGAATACCCCAATCTTTACTTCCATTTATGAATTATACCCTGATCTATTAATATTTTGGAAAAATTACCCCAATATATTATTAGTTAAAAATATCCGAATATTTAATTTCATTTATGAAGTATACCAAAACAATAAATGTTATTAGCTCACACAAAGATGGCAGTCAAAACCAGTATTTTTGTTCGTATTAAATTTAATATACTAAACAATCAACATTTGTTATATATTCAAATACATTTATCTTTTGAAAACGTATTTAAAAATTCATGTTCTGCTGTTTTTTTTTTTTTTTTGTTTCTTTCGGTTGCTTGAATTCCTTTTTTTTTCTTCTTTCAATGCGTGTTTTGACGTGTGATTTGGTATCGAAATATTTGTGCCTTGGTTTGGATTAGACATTACACCAACCGATGGAAACAAAAAAAAGAAAGCAGAAGATGAAGTTTAAATACTTTTCAGAATATTTATCAAATATTGATTGTTTAGTAAATTAAATTTAACACAGACGAAGATAGTTCTTGACTGTCATCTTTGTGTGAGCCAATAATATTTCTCGTTTTGGTATAATTCGTAAACGAAATTAAAAATTAGGGTATTTTTAATTAATAATAATAATACATTAGGGTATTTTTCTAAAATATCAATAGATTAGGGTATAATTCATAAATGGAAGTAAATATTAGGGTATTTTTAACTTATTAAAATAGATTGGGGTATTTTTACCAAAACGTCAATAGCTTAGGATATTTTTCCGTATTTACCCTTAAATTTTTGCTAATATCATAAATTAGAGGTTATAAGGGTAAAGTAGTAATATTAAATAATTATTTTATTTTATTTAAATTTGGGGCTATGTTGAGCAAAAATGTGACTGCGTTTAGAATTACCCTTAGTTGAATGCTAATCAATTTAAATTCAATATTTAATTAACATTTTATTTTCAGAAGTTTCGTTTAGGTGAAATTTTTTTTAGGGTCCAGCATTTATGTATAGTATAAATATGTGCTAATTTAAATTATTTCCTTAATTCTGTGTCTATTGAATAACATAAACTTTTCATACGAGTATGAGTAACTATTTAATTATTAAAATTAATATTTTAATATCGCTAATATTGGTATTTCTTCACTTATGTTATGTGTATTATATATTAGATTTTATTGTTAAATAATTATAATTTTAATGAGATAAATAATATTTGTACAATTATTTTAGGAAAAGATTAAATGGGTAGGAAAAAATTGGTTCGGGGTTTTGCTAAAAAATAAATAAATAAAGTTTTTATTGTCGAACAAATCCTATATGGATAATTTTACCATTATGTTTAATTTCTAAAAATTATTCATTACATATTATATTTATTTTTAAAGATTTAATGGATTAAAATTTCAATAGTTTGTCGATTATTTAATTACTAATTTTTTTATTTTAAATATTTGGATAAGTATTAATAATTAAATTAATTATTATATGCACACATAAAAAAGAGATATAATTAATTATTTCTTGAACACGGACAAAATTTTAATATAAATTGGATTATTTAATTATTAATTTGTCAATTATATATTAATAATAAAATTAACTATTTCATTAATTATTGATAAAAAGTAATGAATATTTATTTATAAAAATTATTAATAATTAATTGTAAATTTTATTAATTACATATTTGTTATTATTTACCTAAAATATTACACAATTGTTATTAGTAATTTTTTTTTTGGTGTTGTGCTTTTAAGTATATATAGATATAGATGTCTTATATTCTAACTTAATAATAATATCATAAAATGCTAACTTTATTAGCATTATTAATAAAGTTAAATAAAAAATTGCAAGAAATCTCATTATTTTTATCAATTTTCTTAAAAATTAAATTTGTGTTTTATTTGTATCAAATATAATAAATATTTTAATTTATCATAATGTCTGAATAGTCGGAGAAGGCGTAATTCCGTTATTATTACCTTACAATATGCTCATGTAACGCCCCCAACTGACCTTCCCAATTTGGGGCCACGTTACATTGATGTTTCAGGTTTTGTCAACACATTTCAAAAGTAATAAGCGGAAGATTCCATTTTATTAAAAGATAAATAACAGAGAACAGTGCTTCGAGTCAGATTCATAAACAAGTTTAAGGATTTTAAACATTCAAAAGGGAAGGGAGTGTTCAGAGAGTGTAGCAGCGTGTGTGTAGCGTGATGGTGACATGCATATGGAGATACATGTCACAGGATCTGTACAATTCCACAGGATCTGTACAATTCCCTCAAAACCACTTATTCTTCACCTGCTTACACTGGCTACTTCCATCTCCGCTGCTTAACCTGCACGTTTTAGAAATAACGCGAGGGGCTGAGTACTTTCGTACCCAATGAGAAACATGCCCGAAAACATACATTATATAGGAAACATGCTATGCAACTCACACAGATAGACGTGGGGTTTTATTGAAATGTACCACGCTATCTAAAACATTTTATTTTCACACGCGTGCTATTTGTATGTTATTATATCTGTTTCGTTGTAGTAACGGGAAGTTGGCCGGCTTCCGAGTTACGATGATCAGTGAGGAATGTAAACACACTCAACCTACTGTCATCTAAGTGCACTAGTCTCAGAATATCCTTTTGAGACCCGATCGTTTAATATTCAACATTTATCAACTCCACATTCACAATTCCACATCCACATATAATAATTTCCACCTTATATCTTCCAATTCCCATCGTATGGAGTCGCTACTCCATACGTACTAATTGAGTTCTAGCGCAGTTATGAGAAT
>JAPKLW010005515.1:5577-20697 GCA_026898455.1 Plectranthus barbatus | reverse complement strand
CAATTTCCAACACCAAATGCCTCCAAAATTCCACAAACTCCACAATCAAACTTCCAATACACAATAATTCCAAATTAATATGCATAAACTTCCAAATCCCAATCTCCAATACAACATTATTTCTATAATTTCCTTCAATTCTCTCAAAATATGAACATATAACTCAATTTCAAATCTCCAACATTCAAATAAATTATTCCCAATTATTTCTCAATTGAGATAAATTCATTGTTACATCCGAACTATTTAGACAAGATCGAAATTTAAATACGGGGTATTACATCCCCTCACCCTTATAAAAATTTTCGTCCCAAAAATTTATATAGTTTCAAAAAGTTCGGGATATATTTCTCTCATCTTGTCCTCTAGCTCCCATGTCGCTTCCTCCTGCCCATGATGACTCCATATCACTTTAACAAATGGAATTGACTTATTTCGGAGCTCCTGTATCTTTCGATCTATAATGGCCTCTGGCCCTTCTTCATATTGCAAGCTTGGACTCAGAATCACATCTTCATGACTAATCACGTGTTTCGGGTCATACACGTACTTTCTCAGTTGTGATACATGAAACACATTATGAATGTTACCCATACTCGGGGGTAATGCCAATCTATACGCCACGGTTCCAGCGCGCTCTAAAATTTCGTACGGTCCCACATAGCGCGGTATCAGCTTCCATTTCACTCCGAAACGTACTATTCCCTTGGAGGGTGAAATCTTGAGGAAAACCTTATCCCCAATTTCAAAACATAACTCTGCTCTCCTAGAGTCAGCGTATGATTTCTGTCTACTCTGCGCTTCTCTGATTCTCTCTCGAATCTGCCGGACTATCTCAATCATTTCACTTACTGCTTCCAGTCCAACAATCTTTCGTTCTCCTACCTCGTCCCAATATAGAGGCGAACGACACTTCCTTCCGTATAGTGCCTCATAAGGAGCCATTCCGATGGTTGCCTAATAACTATTGTTATAAGCAAACTCAATTAAAGGCAAAATTGGCTCCCAACTGCTTCCTCGGTCTAACACCACGGTTCTCAACATGTCTTCGAGAGTTTGAATGGTCCTCTCAGACTGAACATCCGATTGAGGGTGAAATGTTGTGCTAAAATTCAAGCGAGTACCCAACTCCTGTTGTAAACTCTTCCAAAAGCGAGATGTAAACTTCGCATCTCTGTCAGACGTAATTGACTTCGGCACTCCGTGCAGTCTGACTATCTCTCGGACATAGATCTGAGCTAACTTATCTGTTCCATAGTTTACCTTAATCGGTAAAAAGTGAGCACTCTTCGTTAGACGATCCACAACAACCCATATCATCGTATTTCCTTTCTGTGATCTCGGTAATCCTGTCACGAAATCCATGGTCATGTGCTCCCATTTCCATTCAGGAATGTCTAACGGCTGCAACTTTCCATACGGCCGTTGATGTAACGCCTTGACCTGCTGACAAACCAGACACTTCTCTACATACAAGGCTACATCCTTTTTCATACCATCCCACCAGTACTTAGTTTTTAGATCTTGGTACATCTTAGTACTTCCTGGGTGAGCGGTATACCGCGTATCATGTGCTTCACTCAATATCTCATTCCTTAGCTCTTCACTGCTTGGCACTAAGATTCTGTCTCTGAACAACAGTGCGCTATCAGGTGCTTCCCAATATTCTCCCACTGACTTAACCTTCAATTTCTGACGCAATTTCTCAATCTCTGCGTCTTCTTTCTATGCTTCCATAATTCTCTTTCTCAAATCTGGCACTACTGTTATGGCTGTCAATTCGCATCTCTTTCTTTCGGAAGGCGATATCACTTCTAAACTGAGCCTCTCAAATTCTCTGATCAAACTGCCTTCCCTTGTAAGCATACAGCCCAACTGAGCTTCTCATTTCCTGCTCAAGGCATCTGCTACAGAATTTGCTTTCCCCGGGTGATAATTTATGGTTAAGTCGTAGTCATTCACGAGTTCTAACCATCTCCTTTGCCTCATATTCAGATTCTTTTGTTCAAAGAAATACTTCAAACTCTTATGGTCTATGAATATGGCACATTTCACCCCATAGAGATAGTGTCTCCAGATCTTTAGCGCATGAATCACTGCCGCTAATTCTAGATCATGAGTTGGATAGTTTATTTCGTGCGGCCTTAACTGTCTTGATGCGTAAGCTATCACCTTTCCGTCTTGCATCAAAACACAACCCAATCCGTTCTTCGAAGCATCAGTATATACTTCAAAATTCTTATCCGGTTCTGGCACTGCTAAAACCGGTGCTGTTGTCAACAACTGCTTCAACTTCTGGAAGCTCTCCTCACATTCCTGTGTCCATTCAAACTTAACATTCTTCTGTAGTAACTGGGTCATCGGTCTCGCAATCTTCGACAAGCCCTCGATGAATCTTCTGTAGTAACCGGCTAATCCCAGAAAACTACGAATTTCATTCGGCGTAGTTGGTGATTTCCAGTCCATCACTGTTTGAATCTTGACTGGATCTACCTTAATTCCATCGGCCGATACTATGTGACCCAAGAATGTCACTTCTCTTAGCCAGAATTCACACTTAATGAATTTGGCGTACAGTTTCTCATCTCTCAATGTTTGCAATACTGTTCTCAAGTGCTGCTCATGCTCCGCTTCACTCTTCGAATATATCAAAATATCATCTATGAACACTAACACGAAGTTGTCCAAATACGGATGAAATACTCGATTCATCAAGTCCATGAATACTGCAGGAGCATTCGTAAGTCCAAACGGCATTACTACAAACTCGTAGTGGCCGTATCTAGTTCTGAACGCTGTCTTCAGAATGTCCTCCTTCCGAATCCTCAACTGGTGGTACCCTGATCGAAGATCGATCTTTGAAAATACTTTAGCTCTCATGAGCTGATCGAAAAGATCATCGATCCTCGGCAATGGATATCGGTTCTTCAATGTCAACTTATTCGGCTCCCGGTAATCAATGCACATACGCATCGACCCATCCTTCTTCTTAACGAATAAAACCGGTGCACCCCATGGTGACACGCTTGGCCTGATATAACCCATGTCCAATAACTCTTGGAGTTGAACCTTCAGTTCTTGTAATTCCTTCGGAGCCATGCGGTACGGCGCTTTAGAAATTGGTGCCGCACCCGGTTCTAGATCAATGGTGAATTCTACCTGCCTGTTTGGTGGCAATCCCGGTAGTTCCTTAGGAAATACGTCCTCGAACTCTCTCACTATTGGAACATCTTGCACAGTCAGTTCGGGCTTCTCTTCTCCTTCCAAATACACTAAGAAGGCTTGATTTCCGACTTTTCGCAACAACTTCGTTGCTTGGATTGCTGAAATCATGGGTACTCTCTGACTCTTCTTAAATCCATGTACAATTGCCTTCTCATTCCCTAGCTGAGGGATGATTACTCTTCTCTCTTGACACAAAATCGTCGCCTTGTTCTCTGACAACCAATCCATTCCTAGGATTACATCTACGTCATGAATATCCAAAACGTTTAGTTCAGTTACTTGAATTTCATTCTCGTTCATCTTGATTCTCAAGTCTCGGCACACTAAAGTAGAAATAGTTGTTTCTCCTGAAGGTATTGCTACGTTCAAGTCCTGGTTATTCTTTTCTACTTCTAGTCCTAGTGCCTCAACACATGCAGATGAAATGAATGTATGCGATGCTCCTGTATCGAATAATACCATAATAGGTGTATCATTAATGCATCCCATACCTGCCAGATTACCATCATCTGGGTTACCATCCAAAGCATAGGCCCGAGCTCTTCTAGGCTGCTCATTTCCACCTTGCTGATTTCCCTCTTGGTTTCTCGGCGGTGCCTGATTGCCCTGCCGGCCTCCTCCTCGGTTTCCAACATTGCCTCTCCAAGGCTGGCGGTGACCCCTGATTGCTCTCAACTGTTGATTTCCGGGTCTTTGGAAATTCTGGCGGTTGCCTCCCTGGGCTGGCGGTGTAGAGTAGTTGCTGGCATAGTGGCCTTGACCTCCACAGTTAAAACATCTCACCACATTCCCCTGACATCCTCCAGTGTGTTTTCTGCCACATCTATGACAGTTTTGCGGCCCTGCTTGATCACGCCTCTGAAATTGGTGAGGGTTAGGATTGAACCTTTGGAAGTTCTGCTGATTTTGCCTTCCTTGAAAATTCTGCTGCCTGCCCTGGTCATGGCGCTTCTGGCTACCTTGGCCTTGAATGAATTGTCTTGGCGGCTCCTCAAATTTTCTCTTCTGGTTCGATCCAGAAGCTTGCGCCTCATGCGCACCCCATTCAGGCATTTCCTTCATAGTCTGTGATGCCTCAATATCCAATGCGTGGCTCAACAGTTCTTGGTAACTTAATCCCTTCATAGTGGCCAACTGAGTACGAATGTCCTTACGCAACCCATCTCTGAACTTGTCAGCCATCTTCTGCGGCGTATCCACCAGATGTGGTGCCATTTGCAGAAGCTCACCAAACTTTGTATCATATTCTTCCACTGACAGCTTTCCCTGTTCAAACAGAAAGAATTCAATTGTTCTTTCCTTTCGGTACTGCTTGGGAACATACTTCTCGAAAAAGGCTTCTTTGAAACTCTCCCAGGTAACGTGGTCCCTCTCCGCAGGTGCAATCGATTTCACATACGTCTCCCACCATCTGTCAGCCTTACCCTTGAGTTGATAAGACATACAATTAATCTTTTCTTCTTCTGAGCACCTCATGTGCTTGAAAATCTTCTCGAGCTCCCTGATCCAATCTTCAGCAGCAGTGGGTCGTTCTGTTCCATCAAATATCGGTGGGTGTTGCTTCCTGAACGTCTCTACCCACATAATTGATGGGATTTCTGGTGCATTTCCTTGGGGTGGCAGGTTTGGTCCATGCTGTCCTGCAGCCTCTTCCTCATCATCTGACAAGATCTCTAGCCCCTCAAAATCTTGGTTTGCCGGAACTTTTTCCCAATGGGGTTCTTCATAATTCTGTTGTGGAATAGCTCTTCCACGTCCTCGGCCCCTATGGCCTCTTCCTCGGCCTCTGCCTCGGCCTCGGTCTCTCCCTCTTCCTTGTTCAATATATTCCATTATGCCTTTCTGCAAAACAACATTAATTCAATAACTCCATATTAATTTCACCGTATAACATCCATCTTGTCAACAATTCTCTTAACACCCATTCATTACTCACTCAAAGCTTTTAAATATTCCACCCATCTCATCCATAATAAAAAAGGTTCCAAAATATAATCATAAATCTTCCAGCGAAATCATCATAATAAGAGTCAACAATACAACAACAAAGTGTTCAATGACAAGAAAAAGTTCAATATAGAATACAATAACTAAACAACAGAGTCGTCATATCGGTCAATCAGATCCCTCAGATCCTTCAGACGGATCCTCCTCCTCTTCAACATTCGCGGCCTCCATCGCTCCCTCTCCTCCATCCGGAGCATCCGTCCTCCTGCCCCGACTGCCATCAGTATCACTGGACAAGCAGATCGGCGCCTGCCTCGTCCCATAACCATGAATGGTCCCGTATCTGCCAAACATGTCCTCCTGTCCACTAGGTGTCGGCCTGGGCCACATCTCTGCACTATCATGACCTGAATCCTGAGCTGGCACGACATGACTGGGTCCTCCCACATCCCATTGTGACTGCGGATACGACGAAACTGGTGGTCTGTGATCTCCTGTGGACATCGTCGGGTCCTGATACTGAGCAGGTGACTGTACCATAGTCATGGACATGCTGCCTAGTGCATATGGATCATACATCCCTCCCTACGGATATCCAGGCGGAAATGGCATGTACGCCGCTGTCGGAGTACTAGGCACAGGTCGTACTCTCCGTCTCAACGTAGGGGCATGAACGGGTGCATTCTGAATATTAGTCGGCGCTGGTGGTGAAGATGGAGTATACTCAGGTGACGTAGCCCTGGTCCGAGATACTTGTGTACCTCTAGAAGATGCTGGCGAAGGGTTTCCCTCAGCAACTACCCTCTGAAGCAAATCCCCCATAAAACGTTCATAACTCCTCGCGGTACCTGTCTCGCTATCAGAATGCCACCTAGCCAATGATACTACCCATCTAGTCCATCTTTCCGGCATGAGGTTCATGGTTAACTCCATCGCCTCTCTTTCTGTCACTCCCCGATGGCGTACTCTTTTCCATAATTCCAAATAATCCACTAAAGCTCCCGCAAGGTTATCCTCGGAGAAAGGAAGTCGCTCTCTGAAATGTCTCACTAACCGATCCTGGGATGCCATCTGTCATCAAAGCATATAATAAGCAGTTAGTACGAGGTCATATACAATAATTACACCACACCCAACTGAGGTTCCCTAGAATCCTCACACAATACATCGACTCATTTTGAGTCTATACATCCAACAATTACTATGTACATTCTGTACAATCATATACTCACTTGTAGTTTCTACAAGTCAATCAACTCTCACAACCCATTAAACCAACAATCCAGGAAATTTTAAATTTCCACACCAAATCAAGTCAATGCATTTTTAAGGCCCACAATTACTCAGTTCAGTTCATTCAGGTTATCCTTCCTTTCAATAGCATATCATATCACTTAATAGCTCATTATTCTCTATGCATCTATAGCCATTATATTGAGGTTTAGTTACTTGCAATTTATTCAAATATCAAACTAATACTTCCCAATTAAATCACATTTGAAGATGTGTCACCTCACCGGTGCCAAAACATAAAATTCTCCACATATATCCATCAAAACTTTCAAACATAAAATTTTCATCCTCCACAATCACAATCTCAACCACTTTCAACATCAACAATAATAACATTCTCATTAAATCACAAAACTTCAATTCAACACAGACAATCCATCCTTTTCACTCCATAGTAAAGCCATTTCCTTTCCAAATTTCAATTACTTCCAACAAAACTCACACTGTTTCAAATCATTCAAATCGTACTAAAAATTGCAAGTAGGGAAACTTTTAAACTTTAGAAACTTGAAAACTTTCAAAACTTGAAAACATACCTCAGGTAGCGCAGGATGGAGTAGGGTGTAATTATGGACGATCACTTCTCACAGATTTTCAAAACATTCTATGACTCGAAGTTTTAAAATATTTTGAAAATTATTTTAAAACTTGAAATCTCAGCTCTGATACCACCTCTGTAACGCCCCCATCTGACCTTCCAATATGGAGCCACGTTACATTGATGTTTCAGGTTTTCGATGAGCATTTGAAATAAGCAAATAAGAAAGAGACTTCAATTTCAAATATAAAATAGTTTAACAGTTGAATTAGTCCTTCGAGTCAGAAAATTTAACAGAATTTCAGTCATTAAAACATTCAAAAGAAGGAAGGGTTTTCAGAGAGCGGTGCAGCACTGTGTGTAGCGTGATGGTGACATGTATATGGAGATACATGTCACAGGATCTGTACATTTTCCTCAAAAACACTTATTCATCTTCTTCTGCTTACACCCGCTACCTCCATTCCTGCTGCTTAACCTGCACGATTTAGAAAATATCGCGAGGGGTTGAGTACTTTCGTATCCAATGAGAAACAGTACCCGAAAACATAAATTATATATGAAACATGCTATGCAACACACACAGCTAAACACGGGGTTTTGTTGAAATAAACCGTGCTAGCCAAATCATTTTACTCACACACTTTATTTTTAGTGTTGTCATATCTGTTCGGTTTTGTAACTGGAAACTGGCCGACTTCCAAGTTACGATGACTAGTAAGGAATGAGTACACACTCAACCTACTGTCATTTAGAGTGCACTAGTCTCAGAAATCCTGTTTGAGACTCGATCGCTTATTGAATCATATTTCACAGTCAATCATCAACATCATCTCAAACACATCATCAAATCTCCGACCTCATAGTATGTTCCCCTTATATCTTCATAATCCCTTCGTATGGCGTCGCTACCCCATACTATTAATGAAGTTCTAGCGCAGTTATATGAAACTGGTTCCGAACTCATTATTTTACTCTCTGTCAACTGGAAATGACAGAGGACAGAATGACAACACAAAACATGCATAGCAGTTCAATTTAAAAGTGAAGCATTTTAATCCCACATTTTGAAAAGAAAACACGCATTTGATTTATAGTTTGAAATAGTTTCCCACCTCGTTCTTGGCTCTTAATTTGATGCTTCTTGAAGATTGAGCTTAACGGTCCTTGCTTTCAGATTCCTACAACCAGATAAGGCCCTCGAGTTAGTACGATATATCTAGGACAATATATCTTAATTGTAAACAAACAGACTCGGGAGAACTAGGGTAGAACGACAACTAAAAATATTTCGGATCTCTGTTTCGATCGACAGGGTTTGTGTCGGTCGACACAACCCTGGTCGATATCCTCTGTCGACCATCTCTGTCGATCGAAATGTCTTGTGTCGATCAACAGAGATGTATCGATATCCTCTTCCAGTGGCATCCCTGTCGGTCGATATGTTTTATGTCGATCGAAAGAAGTGACTCGATATGCCCCCTGTCGGCAACCCAATCGAAATACCTCTTGTCGATCGACAGAAGTCTGTCGATATACTTCCTTCGATAACATCCTGTCGATCGACACATCTCCTGTCGATCGACGGGACTGGTTCGACATCATCCTCCAATCGACCCTCTCCTGTCGATCGACACAATTCCTGTCGATCGACAGGAGTCGTCTCCTTCGCGGGTTTCGCCGGAGCTGAACCTGCAACTCGCGAAATCTCGCGATTTCGTCGGCCGATGACACATGCAAACACATATATGAACTTCCTAGATTGTAAGGAACACGAATCTATCCTTAAATCACCAATTAAACGCAATAAATGGAGGTTGGAAATAACTCACCGGAAAACGTCGACGGCGGCGGCGCGAGGTGATTTTCGGCGACGAATCCTTCAATTCTCGACGTCCGAATACTCCCTACACTCCCAGGAACACGAATCCATCAACCAAATACCGATTAACAGCCGGAATAATGAGTTATTGGAATTAAATCTGAAAATCGAAGCACAAAAATTCACCTATCTTCCAACGACGATAACTTCCTCTATACTTGACCTCTCGAGACCCACCAGTAGTCAAATTGAAGCTGGGGACGAGAGCTATCTGCTGGTGAAGTCTGCTCGCCGGAAGGTCGTCGGTGGTGGCCGGAATTTGCTCGGACAGAGCGACGGGTTTAACAAGGTGGGGGGGGGGGGTTCACTCTCTCTCTCTAAAATTATAACGTAAGGTGGAAAGCTTAATCCATCAATAATTCTTCTATTTATACCCCTTCATATCATAAGGTTTGATATGTCATAATATAATTATTCATATATGATATGATTCCTTAATAATCCTCATTATACACATACCTATGTGTATAATTACAATTCAAAAATTCTTATAATTCCCACATCAATTTCCAACACCAAATGCCTCCAAAATTCCACAAACTCCACAATCCAACTTCCAATACACAATAATTCCAAATTAACATGCATAAACTTCCAAATCCCAATCTCCAATACAACATTATTTCCATAATTTCCTTCAATTCTCTCAAAATATGAACATATAACTCAATTTCAAATCTCCAACATTCAAATAAATTATTCCCAATTATTTCTCTATTGAGATAAATTCATTGTTACATCCGAACTATTTAGACAAGATCGAAATTTAAATACGGGGTATTACATTAAAGATTAATAAATATCATTAAATTTCTATTTTTTATTGTATATTTAGTTATAAATTTATAATATATTAAATATAAAAAAAAATTGATAGGAGAGAGGAATGTAGATACGGCCCATCAAATCAAGAAAATAAAATGACGAGGTTGCTAGTGAAGAAAAGTTGGGAAGGTCTTGGGTTAGGCAGACCTAAACGATTTAGGCGGGTTTTATCCATTAACCTAAAATTTAGGTGGGTTTTATCCATTAATCCAAATCCAAACTCATATAATATACCCTATTTGGGATGGGTTGCCAGAAAAGTTGGGATTGTATAGAGAGAGGAATATAGATAGTAGATACGGCCCATGTAATTCAAAATTTCTGAAATCCTGGTTAGAGATATTTATTTTCATCGTTTTCCCATCACTGTCCGTTTTCTGCTGCGACGACGCCTATTTGACTGCACTGTACTACTCCATCTTAGCTCTCCGATCAATTATTTGTGGGATTTCAATCGCGCCTTGTAATTATCCGTCAGGTTTTGGGTATGGCGATTCTGTACGGCGTGGTGGCTCGTGGGACGACGGTGCTTGCGGAGTTCAGTGCCGTCACGGGGAACGCCGGCGCGGTGGTGCGGCGTATACTCGAGAAGCTCAGCGAGACCGATTCAACCCAGTCGAGGCTTTGCTTCTCTCAGGATCGCTACATCTTCCACATCCTCCGTGCCGATGGCATCACGTTTCTTTGTATGGCCAACGAAACCTTCGGGAGTAAGGCTCTTTTCGGAAATTGAGTGGATTCTTCGTTTTTAATTTTCACGGTTTAGGTTTTAATGCGGTGCTAGCCTCTGCCTGAGTGTGAATT
This sequence comes from Plectranthus barbatus, assembly GCA_026898455.1. Classification (NCBI taxonomy): domain Eukaryota; kingdom Viridiplantae; phylum Streptophyta; class Magnoliopsida; order Lamiales; family Lamiaceae; genus Plectranthus; species Plectranthus barbatus. The sequence continues at coordinate 10,183 of JAPKLW010005515.1, read as the reverse complement.
AGGTTTCTAAACTGATTTTAGGGTATTGTAGATGCTCACTGGACATTGCGTTTGATTATCTGTGTAAAGATATTGGACATCGATCTTGATGTTGTAGAAAATTGACAGTGGGGTTATCGATGTGCTGGTGAATGCTAGTTTTCCTTGTTCGGAAAAATCCTATTATGTTGAGCTTTGCTTCTCTGGAATTTGCCTTAGAATGGTGAAAAATAATTTTTCTTATCTATAATTCTATGTTCATTTATAACATGGTTGAATATTATAATTCTTTGATCCAGGAAGGATCCCGTTCTCGTATTTGGAGGATATTCACATGAGATTTATGAAGAATTATGGGAGAGTGGCTCCTTATGCACCAGCATATGCTATGAATGATGAGTTCTCAAGAGTGTTACACCAGCAAATGGAGTTTTTCTCCAGTAATCCTAGTGCAGATACACTCAACCGTGTTAGAGCAGAAGTCAGTGAGGCAAGTATTTTAATCTTTAGAAATAAAAGTAATGTGCAAAGTTTCTATTTTGTGTGTTTTACAATGGAATTATGTAATCCATTTGGTTATGTTTTCTAAGTATATTGTAAGTGAGATGTAACTTTTCTGACCTATTAGGGAACCAGCAGCATTACTGTATGAATGTTAACTGCAATTCAGCATGTGGTTGTGATTCATTTTACCCAGCATGATTTTCTGCAGCAGAAGGTCTTGGAATGTCTTCATTTTGATTTTCCCGTTGCTAAAGTTGCCTTGTTTCATGTCAATTACGAGTATGTATCATATTTCCTACTACATTGATTCTAAATGGTAGGAGAAAAAATGAGTGATTTTGGCTCAATAAAATTGTTTTAGCTACTATAACCTTCTCTTCGATAATATTTATGCTTCTTGCTCTATACTGTGAAGTACTCAACTTTCTTTTGATAATTGTCAAAAATATAATTGGAGATTTTTTTCTTTTTTGTTGTGTGTGTGTGTGTTTGTGTTTTTTTTTTTTTGTTTTTTTTTTGTTTTTTTTGATTTAGATATTGTTTTTATATGAATTGTATATTTCTTCATGGATCATTTTCTGGATATTTCTTCACAAAATATCTAATCTGTGGAGATGAATGTTTAAATTCTACATATGTTTTTTTTCCCACAGTGGGAAGAATTCATCCTCTTAAGTGATTAATTGGAAATATGGTAAGTTTAGCTGTACCAGTTAGTGAGAGAAATCAGAAGAAAGATTGTTAAAACATTCAACATCAACCAATTGTGAACTATTTGAAATCCTACTTTTGGACATATCTAGAACAAACAATCCCCTCTTTATTGACAGCATCAGCATGTTTCATTTTTTAATGGTTATCTTAAAATAGTTTGTGATCATGGAAAGATACATGAATCCAGAGAAGTTCTATTATGCTTATCACTCCTTAATATTGGTTCAGGTACGTACGATTACTGTGGATAACATTGAGAAGATTTTAGAGAGAGGTGACAAGATTGAGCTTCTTGTTGACAAAACAGCAACCATGCAAGATAGTGCATTCCACTTCAAGAAACAATCAAAGCGCCTCCGTCGAGCTCTATGGATGAAGAACGCGAAGCTGTTGTGAGTTTATAATGTTAAATATCAAGTCAAAAATATATCTTAAGATCTTGCAGAATTATTTCTGTACATATTCATTTGTCAAAAGCAAAATGACAAAGTTTGTCATTGATTATTGGGCTCTTTGATTCATGGCTATTTGTGCTCCACAGGATGTTGCTGACAGGTTTGATTGTTCTGCTACTGTATTTCATAATTGCGGTTGCATGCGGAGGCATCACTTTACCTTCTTGTCGATCAACATGAATAGTTGTGGTGTACATTGGGTGATCCTGTTTGATGCCCAGCCATTGCAGCAAAAGCTTCTGGTGCTTCTTGAAAAATACCAGTGGAAATGTGTTGTGTTGTTTCCAGATAAATTTAATGAATTCTGCTGTCATGGCTGTAAAGGTGTGTGATGATATAATATCAGTGGTGGTGCATTTTTCTTCCTCTTTCATGTGTCTGCATAAAGTGGTGGTTTTTCACCCCCTTGCCGTCTGAGTGTAATGTGTAACGTCTGTGTCCCTGTTTCCTTGCAATTGCGTTGTATATAGAGAAATACAACTTAATGAATTATTAGAGTTTTACTTTTCGTCTGTTTTTTAAACTTTCTGTTAGAAAAGGTGATTCTGAAGAACCCCAGAAATAAATTTTTTGGTGAAAAACGATTATTTTGCGTCTTCCAAAGAATAAATTTCATTTGTGAATAATTTTATTGGTTTATTTAGTTAATGGGCCATGGTTTTAATTGCTAATATTGTAAAAGTTACGATAAGACGCGTAAGTTTCTTGAAAGATATAACACGAAATTGTTTTCTTTAATAGTTTTTTTAAGTAGTATTAAATATATAATGGGAGGCTCATGCAGAAGTAAAATAAGAAGAAAAATAGGTTACAAGTTCGAGCTCGCAGTGGGACATTTGGGTGTGTGAGTGTGTTTGTGAGTTTGAGATTAATGTAGACTTATTAAAAATTTCAGTGGGACATCTGGGTGTAGATTTATTAAAAATTTCAGTGGGACATCTGGGTGTGTGAGTGTTTGTGAGTTTGAGATTAATGTAGACTTATTAAAAAAAAAAAAAAAAACTATGAACTAAAAAAAATAATCCAAAAAATAAAATAAATGGAGTAAAAAAAAAAATCAGCAGCTTCAGTCACGTGAGAAAAAGCCACATGGATAATGGGAAGTAGAAAAAAACGAACTAAATTCGGCAGTCACGTGCTCTACTTTATTTTCTTCGTCTTTAAAATTCAGCCTCCAATTTTTCTTCCCAACAAAACTGCCCTCCTCATCTCTCTCCACCTAATATCTATAATCTATACATACATACATATAAATTCACACACACACTATCTTCCTTTGTCCCGAAGTCATCTCCTCTTAGCTGTGCCTTCGAAACGGCCGTTACTGCAACCATCTGTTCTTGCTTATCATCGCTCCAATCAGGTCAGTGTCTCATCTCGGACACAGGTCAACTCTAGGATTGCTTGATTTCCTAATTCACCTCACCCCTCCTTGCTCCTAATTAGGTTTTGTTAAATACCCGTTAGTTCATCGCGTGCGTTTCTCATTGTCTTATTATAATTTTTTTGTGTACGTTTTTCCTCCGGAAATTCCGAATCTCCCAACTCTTCATGTTTATCGTTGGTCAATTTAAAGTCTGAGTTGATTCTCGGATAAAAGGATTGGGCAAGATGCTTCATTTCTTTGAATACTTTCAATTTATTGATGTGGGGCAGTGTAATTCGTTGCTCCCCGTTGTTAATTATGCTGCTTATTCTGTATTTCTTGCACATATTTTCTCCTTTGGGCTCATTTTGTTTATTTTTTGTACTTAAGGTTGCAATGCTCTAAATCTTTTACTCATCTGTTGCTTTCTTGCATCTAAATTGCAGTCTTTCGGATGTGATTATTAGTTTCTAGGGGTTTATCAGGGTAAACTCAAGTACTTAATCTCGAACGAGGGTTTTATTATTTACGAATAAAAAAATTGGAGGTCAAGGTCTCATGAGAATTGTCAGGGGAATGCAGAAATTGATTCGTGCTGAACAGAGCTTCGTGGTCTGGAAGAACAAATCACTGACCCGCGGAATCGGTGTGATTGCTCCCAAGGCCAGAACGCGTGATAAATTGAAACCTTTAGCTATATATCTCTAATTTTGGGTCAAGATAAGAGAATAAAAGTGTCTCCTTGGATTTCTTGAGAAGAGAGTGAGAATGACTCGGATTTTAGTGCAACGAGGTTCTGCTGGTTCATCATCATCTAACCAAAATAGACCAGCAACATCATCGGCATCAACATCGGTGCCTACTCCTTCGTCTTCTTCGACTTCTCTACAACATCTGGGTACTAGTACTGCACAAGTTGTTCCAACAGTAAAAGATGAAACCTTGGTAGAAGTGCAAGAGCTAGATGTGCTGGATGAGTTATCAGATAATTGTGCTGTTTCAGACAACAAAAGGGAGGATATTTCCCTTGGATGTTTGAACAGTGACCAGCATGAAGGTGACAAATCAGTGGAGGATGATACAATGCGCAATGATGATGATGTTGGTTCTGGAAATCTGGTTAAAGGTTTTGGAGGGTTGTCTGTGATGGAGGGGGGCACTGATGCGATGGTTCAAAGTTCTATCCAGAAGGTTTCTGGCAGTTCATATCCACCACCACCTTCTATACCACCTCCAAAGCCTGCTTTTGTGAACTCATTTTCGAGGATATCACCATCTTCAGACCCAAATGCCATTCGAATGGGGTCATCCAGGAGAGCATCCGTCTTTCCAGGTGTATCAAGCAGGTCATCACCGACTGGATCTCATCCATCTTCACCTCGGTCACATTGTGAAGGTGAAGGGTACAACAGTGCTGATGAGCAGAACCCCTGCTATAGTTCATGCTGTGATGATGCTGTGAGTTTTATTGGGCTTCAGCCCCCCCCCAACAATGACATTTCATATATGTGTTGCTATTTGTAAGGAAACTGCTGATAGTGGACTACTTTTAAGGCCCAAGAAGGCTGTTGTTTGTTTGTTTTAATGG
>JAPKLW010005514.1:8129-20703 GCA_026898455.1 Plectranthus barbatus | reverse complement strand
TGGCTGCTGCTAGCTGTTGTTCGCAAATTCTGTGGATAAGGCAACAATTACAAGATTATGGAATCTCTCCTGAATGTGTGCCTATCTACTGCGACAACAATAGTGCTATGTGTATTACAAAAAATCCTGTTCATCACTCACGGACCAAGCATATCGATATTCATCACCACTTTATACGAGATCATCAGGAGAAGGGAGACATTGATGTTCGCTATATATGCACTGAAGATCAGATAGCATACATCTTTACAAAACCACTTCCAGAAGCCAGATTTAAAGAGTTATGCTTGAAATTGGGAGTAATGGAGTTAGAAGCTGACGTGGATGAATGAGTCCTAGCTCTCATTCTTTCTATATGGATATTCTTGAGAATTGGTTGGTTATTATCATATTCTGGATTGCTATTTCTTCGATCTGTTGAGAATATCTTGACGTTACGCAAATGAGAAGGAATTCAAAGCTAGCATATACATTCTTCCGAAAGACAACAGAAATCAATCTATTACAAAGAAAAAGCAGATATTTCATCAACTACTACATATGTGTTCTCAAATTTAACAAGGAGTCATGTGAAGATCAAAAGGAAGGAAGATTAGAGCACCCTTCAACCACAGTTCGGAAAATGAGCCCTCAAGGGATAGAAGTCAAATCCCATCAAAGGGATACCTTCCGAAGCAAGATGAGGGAATGACTGCTCAAGAAACCAACTTAGCTGCATGGCAGATGGCAGAGGAATATGAGGAAAGAGATCAACACATCTCTTCACTCCATCGAAGAAGAATTCAGCCCAGTCAACCTCTGCCCGGTCATCAATAGCCATCATGGCTCTCCAGATCCTTGGACTAAATACAAAATTTTCAGCGGGAACGCCAAAGGTGACATTGCTAACAATGTCAAAGATGACCCTGTACTCCTCTTTCAAATGCAAACACGATGGAGTTGGTGAAAAGCCAAAACTATCAGACTGCCTCCACTCATTCCAGTAGCTGAATTCTGGAGCAGTCAAATGGTAGAAGACATCCATGACACGAACAGGACCCCGAGGAAGGCCAAACTTCTGAGAGAACAAGGCCGGAGTCCAGCAAATCATTTCATCATCAAAGCAACTCCAAATAGCATTATCTTCAATTCTACTCCTGAAGATAACGCTTTGAAGAGCCTGTTTCTGATAACGAGTCGGCATCGTAGTCAGAAACTGAGTCAGGCAACTCTCATTGAGAGCTCCCATGACGAAGTTGGGAACTCGACAGTTGGTACCATATTCGAAATACAACCCTGATTCATGAAGAATCTGGTTGCGAGTAACTGGCAGATCACTAGGAGCAATGGTGACACGATACATGTTGAAATTAGCAAAGAAGGAAATGTTATGCAAGGTGGAATGGAGAAGATGAAGTTACAGCTTCCAAGTGCGTTATTACTTATAGGGAGATCAAGGCTCTATCCATAATGGAACACTCTCCCAAAAATGTCCTGTCAAATGAATTCAAATTCAGATGAGCAGAAGTCGAGGAGTCTCGACAAAGGGGGAAGTGCCACCTGTATTGATAAGGTCTCTTACGGCAAGTAAACCTACCTGGACATCCTGGCGCTCTATTCCATGAATGCTTAAAGATGATAACAAAGGATGGCACAAATCTTTTGACTAAGACAGACATCTACCGCCTTAAATGATGGCACTCGATGACTGTGTGTGGAAAATGGTAGCTCATACCAGACACAAAACAAGTTGCTGTGACACTAATGCAAGCATAGCAGAGACAAAGTATCAAATGAGATATTACTATATCTCCGTTTCTTGGATTTCTTGAAGATGCTGTTAATCATTCTTGGTTAGGATGATTACATCTACAGAGGAATATTCATCACATTTATCTGCAAATTTCGAGAATGCTGAGCAGAAAAGTGTTTGATGACTCGGATAACACATGTCACATAACAGGAGAAAGCTGTGGAGATTTCATACATCTTTTCATTTATCAACAAGATGTCATTACAAGAAACAAGAGAAAATTGAAGACAACATTTTATTCACTACTCTAGGAGGAAGAAGGCCTGAACGGGAAGAAGTCCGCGTTTACAAGATTCGTTGGCCCCTCTGCTATCTGTGGGAAACTTTGCTCTAGCAACCAACTGAGTTGCATCCCATTGAGAAGAGGTACGGCCGGATAATATTCGATGCAATCTCGAACGCAGTCGTAGACATAATTTGCCCAGTCTACGTCAGCCCCATCGTCAATGGCCATCATGATTTGCCAAGTCTCTTTTGAAAAGGAAGTGACATCACGGTCCTCCCCCATCAACATATTACTGGCTACTCGGAAGAGCACCCAATAAGGGAAGCGCAAATCGTATGCGGAGACGGACAAAGAAAATCCAGACGAAGGCATTCGTCTCCATCTCTGCCATGCGGACCATTCAGGAGAAATGTCCGTCACACTGTGGTTAAAGACAGACCCAGGACCTCTGGGAAGGCCAAATCAACGAGAGAAGACATCTGGTGACCAATAGATGAGTTTGCCGCGAAAGCGACCGTAAATGCCATCTCCCTCCACAGAGCAATCGTCGATGAATTCGCGAAGAACTTCACCTTGGAAACGTCTGGGAGTAGAGGTAACAAATTGAGCCAATCCACTACGACTCAACTTTGACATTACTATCTCTGCAACATCTGGACTGCTGTCATACAAAGAATACAAACCAGCCTCATGAAGGATCTGGTTTCAGCGCAATTCAAGCGTTTGACCTGGTGAATTCATTTTTCTTGAAGAGTTTGTTTTGGAGAAAGGGCTGTTGTGATAACAAGGATACTCTCAATCAGGGTATTTATAAAGGGAAAATATTAACTCTTCTCGTCAGAATTGATCAGATTCAAATTACCAAAGTTATTAATCATCTGTCACTCGACGAATAGGGAGACGCCACGACAGATCGGTCAAAATGATTCTTGGAATACACAATCGACGGTTGGAGAAATAAATTCTGGAAATCGTCGTTTCATTTGCTAGAGTTGAAGTCTCTGCTAGAGACAAGGCCTCTGCTAGCGAATGATATCTCTGCTAGAGTTGAAAATCTTTGCTAGAGTTACAATCTCTGCTAGCAACCACAATCTCTGCTAGCAACCACAATCTTTGCTAGCGAATACAATCTCTGCTAGCGAATGAAATCTCTGCTAGCAAGTGACGTTTCCACCAGAGAATAAGATCTCTGCTAATGAATAAGGTCTATGCTAACGAAAGGATTTTCTGCTAGACCTGATATCTCCGCTTAAGGAAGGTCACTCTACTACAAACGATATTGGATCATGAAGAGCTCTGCTAATGCAGTATCTGCTATGTTTGTGAAAGTATCTATCGTTGCTATCAATCATCACTCTGCTATGATCTTAGCAGAAACATAATCAGCAGTTCGAATACACAGTTGATTATAGAGGCGACTATCAAGAAGATGATCGACATTGTATGCAAGTATATAAGTTTGACTACATTCAAACAACGACATCATTTTATATACATCGTCAAAAGGATTACAACAGAAGTTTCAATCAAAAGGCGAGAAAGGTACGAAGGGATAAAAGTCTATTCCTCGAAGATTCGAGGGACACAAAGTGAGATCAGTGAATCTCTGTTCTAGGAGCCAACTCAGAGGCATTCCATAGGGAAGGTGAAGTCGAGGGAACTGCAGAACACTCTGCCGCACTCTTTAAAAGATGAACGCCGCCCAATCAACTTGTGCTCGATCATCTATTGCCATCATAACTTTCCAGACTTCACGGGAGAAGATCATGTCATCTGGATTCACTCCCACGATCATCCCACAAACTATCTCGAAGAGGACTTGGTAGCGAGGGTGCAGTCCATATGCTGAAGGAGTAGGCGAGAAGTCCAGATCATCGGAACGCCTCCACCTCATCCAAGAAGACCATTCTGGCGCAATTTCATCACTGCGGTAATCCATCACAGAATTGGGACCCCTCGACAAACCAAACTCAGAAGCAAAAGTCTCCATAGTCCATATCACCAATTGGTTCCTGAAAACACCCACAATAGAGTCTCCAATGGGCCGACTCTGTCTGAAGAAGAACTGCAGATGTTCTCTTTGAAACGCATGCGACGTCAAAGAGATAAACCTGGCCAAACCACACGCCTGAAGACTGGACATTACCCATTATGCTATGTGGTAATCTTCTTCATATTCCTCCTAAAGACCAGCATCACAGAGGATTCTGTGACGCGGAACGAAAAGAGATTGAACTTGTTCCATATCTTCGTACTGGTAAATTTCTTTCTGTGAGTATAAGAGTAAGAGTTGCAAGAAGGCACAACAAACGTATCGCATGCCTATGCTATTTAAAGAGGAGCCATTGGTAACTGTTCGCTGCTGAAGTTGAAGAGTCACTGAGAGGAGTGAGGTAATTCATTAATGAGAAGGTCATATCAGACGAGATCATCATCATGCATAAAAAGCAAAGCCGGAGGCTATTAGGATGATAGCATAATATACGTGGTAGCATCTGCGTACTTTTATTAAAACTGGCTGCTGAAGACTTCTAATCAGACGTGGGACGTTTGCTTCTCATGATAGAGAAACATTTAATGCATTCAGACGGCGGCAACAAGTGAGGCTATGCCACGTCATCAACACTCGAAGTTCAAAGGTTGTGAGTATATCCACGATCTGACTCTCAACCCTAGCCGTTGATTCAAATTAAAGTGGAAATCAATCCATGCCGTCCATCTCTCCTCGTACTCCAAAATCTTCTACATCGTATTTAGATTTCCAATTCCCTCAAATCTTCAAAAATTCCTCATCCCCATCTCTGAAAGAAAAACCCTCCCAAATTTCTCAGAAAAACCTACTCAACCATGACTTCAAATCAAGATTTCTCATCCTCCGCACACCAAGACACAAATACCTCTCCAAATCTCGAATCATCACCATCCGGAAACCCAGAGACAGTCAACATTCAACCGGCCTCATTTATCTACCCCTCAACCGCTTGCTCACCTTTGCATGTTCGACATGCACCCGAGTTCACACGCATTGAGAAGAAGGAGGACATTGATGAGTCCATTCCCTACTACCAATTGGTAACCATGGCCAGACAGAAGAAGCTGTCTACTCATTCAGCAGAAAGGCGACGAGTGGCCCAGATTATGAAAGACAGAATTCTGTATATGCCCCTCGCCAACAAACAATTTCCTAAATGGATTTTGGATATCCTGGATTCCGAATTGCTGGTAAAGTATCTCACTGCTGAACCTGATCAATTTCATCCACATATGGTTGCTGAATTTTATGCTAGAGCTGTTATGAGTGATGATCAAAAATCATTCAAATCATGTGTGTATGGGCATATCGTAGAGGTAAATGCTGATTTACTTTCTCGTATTTTTGGACTTCGAAACTATGGAGTCAAAATCTCTCATTATAAGGTGAATAATATAACCGAAATACAGAAACGATGGAAGCTCTGGAGGAAGCCAGGAGAGAAAGGGAAATCACGAGCGTTCAAGGTCAATACCTCAATCAACACCTTGACAGAGGAATACAAACTCCTTGCAGAGATTGTAATCAAGATGCTCCAATGTGATGCTGGATCGTATTCGGAGCTCTCTGCCAAGAAATTTGCCGTGATGATGGCATTAAATGACAATGTTAAGGGTAATTGGGTTGAATTTATCTTTGAATGCTGGGCAGAACATGCTAAGAAGAATGCTCACATGGAAGTAGATGGAACATTCTCTTCGAATGTAAACTTTGGGCTAAAGATTAGTAAACTCTTGGAGGTTTTGTTTACTAACACAGGAGTAGATCGAGGAGATGCACTTCTTTCTACCGACTACATTCCTGTGACAAGACACAAGCCTAAGCCGATCAACATCAGAAATCCTCGGAAGTTGAAAGGGAAATCTAACGTAGACAAGAATAAACCTACTTCTCCAGAGGAACCAGATGAGGCTAGTTTAGCAGAAGCCACACTCCAACACTCCATTCCCATAACAGAAGAAGAATTAGAAGTGTTGAAGAAGAATGCCGAAATAGATCAGTGTTTCAGAAATCTCGAGGAGATTGAGAAATTAGGAAGTCTCCCAGTTGTTCAGATCAACGACATCATGATGTCGAAGGAAGCAGAACAGCCTCCAACTACTATTGGAACATTGGCAGTTCCAATTCAATCGCTAAAAAGAGTTGCTACAAATCCTCCTGCAGCTAAGGCAAAGAAGAAGACCAGAAGAAAGTTGGAACTTCTAACTGACAAGGAAGTGATGGAAAAAGCAGAAGCAGAACAGGGGCGTACTGCAGCTGCTGAAGGAATCGATACAGCAGAAAAGAATTCTACAGAGAATGCTACTGAAGACACCACTGATCCAGACTACGTTCCTAAGTCTCCCAGGACTGGAGAAGAGCACAGTCAGGAATCAAGAAAAGCAAGAAGAAGGCGCATAGCCACTCTGAAGGAAATCAAAAAGAAAAATTACCAGAAATTCATCAATAACTTGACATTCGAAGGAAGAGACAGGACCTTCGAGCGTGTCAAATCAGCTGCAGAAGAATTCATGGCACAGAAGAAAGCTGCTAAAGAAGCTAGCAAAGAAGGCAGTGCTAGCGGAGGAATCAGTACTAGCATAGTTAATGAAGCTTCAGCAGAACATATAAATCATCCATTGGAAGAAAGCCATGATGCTGAGGAAAATTGAATTCCAGACGAAAATGAAAAGATAGCAGATACAGCAGAAGATGCTATCATAAGGGATACCACAGACGGTTCGACTGCTGATCCACCTCATCTAGCAGGAGCAACTGTGAAGAAAGGAAAAGAGAAGGCTGACTTGGAAGAAGAATCAATTCCACACCTGTCACCTGATCAGCAGATTAACATTGAAGAAGAAGAATTATCAGATACAGAATTCACAAAAAGGCTGGCATCTGGAGCATTCAATGAAACTCACTACCCCCGGAAAAAGTCTCGCAGAAGGGACACTGCAGAGCCTAGCAAGATTCGGAATGTTGAAGATCAAGTCGATTCACTTTTCAATCCTGATTCAGAGAAAGAAAAACCAGATGAATTTATGGTAGCAGTACATTCAAAGGAAACACTCGTTGGTAATAAATCTGCTAACACATTAGATGAGCAATTAGCTACTGAAATGCTTCAACTAGAAGAAAATGACTCTCACTTCTCAGAACCTGAATCATCTTGCATCTCTGAATCTGATTCCGATGGCGAAACTGAAGAAATCTACAATGCAAAGTTCTTGAGGAAAGAGACCACAGAATCAGAGGCTATTCTTCGAATACCCCTCCATGGACTGCCAGGACGTCGCTATGGACTCCAAAGAATCAGTCAATGGTGTGCACCGGTTCATCCCGAAGATGTATCTAACTCCGATTTAGGACCTATGGCTGAGGAAATAGATCAATTTGTTGATTCTGAAACAGAAAGAGCCATAGCAGAACTGTTCTACAGTGAGTTGGATGAATCAATACCTGAAGGACGCCTATTAGCAAAAGAGTTTCGTCGGTGGAAGAAGTTTGATTATATTATGTATCAACTCTGCTTCGAAGAGCGGATGATATGCATTGCAGCTAAAGGATTAAACTTCTGGAGACGTGAAGAACGTTGGTGCTTTGATTGGATTGATCAAGTTCCAGGGATGAAGCAGTTCTCAGATCAACAAGTGATGTGTAGACTTCAAGCCATCCGAGAACACCGCGTTATCTCTCAGAATGCAGGACTACCCAAATCCACCTTCGCCCCCGATGGGTACTCTGACGCCAGGATTGAACTATCTAAGCGACAAGCAAAAGCTGTTGTTGCATATAAGAAACGTCAGTTAGAGTATGAATCACAACAAGAGGAGCATAGGAAGGCTCGAAGAGAGGCACTAGCTACTGAACATGCCGCTCTGAGATTCGATAACCTGTTGGTTAAGTTTCTGGACATTGATATTCAGGACGTCATTGAGGAAGCTCAGAAAGCTGAAGCTCAATTTATCCTGGAGACCACACAAGTTTTGGATGCAGCTAGTCGGATATTGCATGAGGAATTATGTTATCAGGAGTATGTTGCTACGAATACCTATCAGGAACAGCAATCAATTCCAACGAGTCAAGAACTCGTTATGACTACTTCCTTCCATGCCTCTCCTATAACATCCCTGCACATACCCTTCCCATTAACTGCGGAAATAGCTGAAGCCTTCAACTCTTATTTGGAAACAGCCATTGATCAAAGAGTAGAAGCAGCCACCAGCCATTTGAGAAGAGAAGTTGATGAGATACGAGGTGATGTATCTCATATACTAACAGAGGTCGCTGAAAACAAATCAGCTACATCTGAAAACAGGACAGGTCTAGAAGTTGTTCGAAATGACTTAACAGACACCAGGACTCACCTCGAAGGAACGGTTGTGGCCTATGGAACCCACTTTTTGGCTGCAATCAAAGAGGGGGAAGAAAGAAGAAAGGCTGACAAGGAAAGAAGAAAGAAAAATGCGGAGGAGTCAGCAGCAAGGGAACAGGAAATAAAGAGAAAAGAACTAGAAGCCAGACTAGAGCTACAAAGAAAGGAACATGAAGCTAAGCTAGAGTTACAGAAAAAGGAACATGAGCTTCAATTGCAAAAGATTGCTATAGAGCAAGAGAAGTTGGCCAAAGAACTGGAGCGTGAGGCTGCTGAAAGAGAATCATGAGCAGCCCTTCTGGAGAACTTCATGAAATTCACAATGGAGAAGTTTGCTGACATTCAGAAGAACAAATCAGCAGATAGTGAAAAAGACAAACCAGCGCCCAGCTCATGAACGACAAGGTCAATTCTTTTACTCTCTGTATCCAATTTGTACTTAAACTTGCAATATCATATATGAAATTGGATCAGATTTTGACAAAATCTTTTTGTCCACTTCTGAATTTTACTGGTGTGCTATAGTTGATCTACACTTCTAGTGTATTCAACAAATTTGCATGTGGACATGAAGACCTTATTTTGATTGATGAATATGTATGCTTGCTGATTTTAATGAGTGCTAGAAATTCTAGCATATTGCTTTGTTGCAAACATTTATTCATATTAATCGAGAAATATTCCCCAGCACACGTTGAGGGGGAATTTGACTATAATAATTTCTGTTGCTTGAACCTAGTTGGAAAAACTCTGTGTCAGATCGATAGAATAGCATAAAATTGTAAAACACAGACATTCTTCCACTTATGGTCAGCAAATGATAGTAAGCTTTGATCGCACCAAAAAGGGGGAAATTGTTGGGAATTATCCCTAAAATCTTCCTTAGGACTTATTTGTAAAAGGTTTTGTTGAATCAAACCTTATTTAGATGGTCGATCATTTGCTGAAATCTAGAGCGTCTAGCACAACTTGTAAAGTCCTGTATAAGTTATACATTGAGTTGTAATAGACTAGTATGCTATGAAGAATCCCTAGCAGACAACGAGCAGATGGAGTCAGCATCCAACTCACAAGCTGCTAGAGAAACAAGCGAACAAGAATCGCCAGCATTTGGCTGAAAAGATTACTAGGATGCTAAGGAATTAGCATTCGGACCTTTCAGCATATCAATGAAGTATCAAAGTCAAAGGATCTCAAGGAATATACCTTTAGCAAAACTGGAACCGGACTGCGACTCTGACAAAAAGGACACACAAGGGACGAGACTTTCCCTAAGTAGTGTGGAAAGTACGTCTCTACTCCAAAAGCGTTCTATCAAGTTAATCCATTCTTGGAGAAAGAAGCCGTTGTGTCTAACGGGTATGGAGATTCAAGTTTTGAATCTCCAACTATAAAAGGGCAGATTCAAGAACTGGATAGACTACTGCTTTTACGATCTACAAGTGCTCTTTTCACTTTACTCATTCACGAACGCTCAAGCTAAAGATTCCTTTGATAAAGTGAACCTTAAAAGTAGTCAGTTGAGAGCTATCTTAAAGTCTATCAAAAGGCTCCCAACAACCAGAAGTGTTGTTCATTGAAGTACTGACACTCCATTGAAGATATTCTTGATTGCCTTCAAGAATATTTCAATCATTGGGATTCATTTCTTTAAGAAAAGAATCCAACAGTCACTCTTGAGAAGGTTGTGACTCTCACGGGCGTTAACCGCACAATTATTAAGTTCAGAGGCAAACTATAAAAGCCTCATTAGCGAAGGACAAGTTTTACGAAGGTGTGCCCTTGACTTGGCCGGAGCTGTGTTCAGAGAAGTTCAGACTCACGGAGGATAGCTGTCAAGTAGCCAGGCCGAAACAGATCAGTGTTTCACAAATCTCGAGGAGATTGAGAAGTTAGGAAATCTCCCAGTTGATCAGATCAACGACATCGTGACTTCGAAGGAAGCACAACAGCCTCCAACTACTATTGGAACATTGGCAGTACCAATTCAATCACTAAAGAGAGTTGCTACAAATCCTCCTGCAACTAAGGCAAAGAAGAAGACCAGAAGAAGGTTGGAACTTCTGACTGACAAGGAAGTAATGGAAAAAGCAGAGGCAGAAGACAAGTCTGCTAGAACTGCTGAACGAGAGATTACAGCAGAGAAGACATCTAGTGAGACCAACTTTGACAACACCTCTGATCCAGACTACATCCCTGAGTCACTCAGCACTGCACAAGAGC
Organism: Plectranthus barbatus; assembly: GCA_026898455.1. NCBI lineage: Eukaryota > Viridiplantae > Streptophyta > Magnoliopsida > Lamiales > Lamiaceae > Plectranthus > Plectranthus barbatus. Next base: position 10,073 of record JAPKLW010005514.1, on the reverse strand, counting down.
GCGGTCAGGAAACAAGAAAAGCAAAGAGGAAGCGCATAGCTACTCTAAAGGAAATCGAAAAGAAAGATTACCAGAAGTTCATCAGTAACTTGACATTCGAAGGCAGAGACAGGAACTTCGAATGAGTCAAATCAGCTGCTGAAGAGTTCATGGCACAGAAGAAAGCTGCTAAAGAAGCTAGCAAAGAAGGCTGTGCTAGCAGAGGAGTCAGTACTAGCAAAGGAGTCCAGGCTAGCATAATTAATGAAACATCAGAAGAGCATATGAATCACCCATTGGAAGAAAGGCATGATGCTGGAGAAAATCAAATTCCAGCAGAGAATGAAGGAATAGCAGATATGTCAGCAGATACTATCATAAGGGATGCTACAGAAGATTCGACTGCTGATCCACTTCATCTAGCAGAAAAAGCTGCGAAGAAAGGAAAAGGGATGGCTGATTCAGCAGAAGAATCAATTCCCAATCAGTCACCTGATCAGCAGATTAACATTGAAGAAGAAGAATTATCAGATACAGAATTCACAAAAAGGTTGGCATCTGGAGCATTCAATGAAACTCACTACCCCCGGGAAAAGGTTCGCAGAAGAAATGATGCAGAATCCAGTGAGATTCGAGATGTTGAAGATCAAATTGGATCACTCATCAATTTTGGTTCATCGAAAGGAAAACCAGACGAAAATATGTTAGCAAGACTGCCGGTGCAGACACACCTCGCAGAACATCCGAAGGAAACACTCGTTGGTAATCAATCTGCTAAAGAGCAACCAGGCGCTGAAACACATCAACTAGACAAAGATGATTCACACCTCACTGAACCTGAATCATCTTGCATCTCTGAATCTGACTCAGATGGAGAAACTGAAGAAATTTACAATGCAAAGTTCCTAAGGAAAGAAACCACAGAATCAGAGGCTATTTTTCGAGTACCCCTCCATGGGCTGCCAGGACGTCGCTATGGACTCCGAAGAATTAGTCAATGGTGTGCAAAGGTTCATCCCGAAGATGTACCTAATTCCGATTTAGGACCTATGGCTGAAAAAATAGAGCAGTTTGTTGATTCTGAAACAGAAAGAGCCATAGCAGATCTATTCTACAGTGAGTTGGATGAGTCAATACCCGAAGGACGCTTATTGGCAAAAGAGTTCCGTCGATGGAAGAAGTTTGATTATATTATGTATCAACTCTGCTTCGAAGAGAGGATGATATGCATTGCAGCTAAAGGATTAAACTTCTGGAGATGTGAAGAATGTTGGTGCTTTGATTGGATTGATCAAGTTCCAGGGATGAAACAATTCTCGGATAAGCAAGTAATGTGCAGACTTCAAGCCATCCGAGAACACTGTTCCCTTTCGAAAACTACTGGGTTACCCAAGTCCACCTTCGTACCTGATGGATACTCTGATGCTAGAGTCGAATTGTCCAAACGACAGGCAAAAGCTGCTGTTGCCTACGAGAAACGTCAGTTGGAGTATGAATCGCAACAAGAGGAGCGTCGGAAGGCTCGAAGAGAGGCACTGGCCACTGAGCGTGCTGCTCTGAAATTTGACTCTCGCGATGTGTTGTTGGTTAAGTTCGTGGACATTGATATTCAGGACATAATTGAGGAAGCTCAGAAAGCTGAAGCTCAAATTATCTAGGAGACTGCACAAGTTCTGGATGCAGCCCGTCGGATATTGCATGAGGAATTATGCTATCAGGAGTATGTTGCTGCAAATACCAGTCACGCACAGCAACCATATATTCCAACCAGTCGAGAACTTGTCACGACTACTTCCTTTAATGCCTCTCCCATAACCTCACTGCAGATACCCTTTCCATTGCCTGCAGAAATGGCTGAAGTTTTTAACTCTTATTTACAAACAGCCATTGATGGACGAGTGGAAGCAGCTACCAGCCATTTGAGAAGAGAAGTTGATGAGATACGGGGCGATGTATCTCATGTAC
>JAPKLW010005513.1:0-20707 GCA_026898455.1 Plectranthus barbatus | reverse complement strand
AGCTGCGATTGTAGCGTCCTCACTTCACCCCCAACACCAACTAAGAAATTGGCTTCTTCTAACAGCAAATCTCTCAGTGTTTCCAGAGCTATGGAGATCACCTCAGCCATTAATCTCAAGATTTCTTTGAAAATGCAAGAAATGGTTAGGGGAGAAATGGGGTTTGATCACTTTGAATTTTGATACTAATTGACTTAAAAATAGAGGGAATAATTTTAAATAGCAAAAATTATAGTTCACATTCACCAAATAGCAATAAAAAACTCCACAAAATAACAAAAGTGTACTTTCTCTATCAACAAAGTCTCAATCGCCCAATCATTTTCATTGTTTTGTGCTAAAATTCCAACTGTTGTTTATTTTATTATTATCCATTTAGGGTTTCATTAAAATAGTACTATTAAAGAAATAAAAAAGTGGGAAATTTCCAGCCGGAACTTGCATATAAAATGGGCTGGAACTCGAACGAATTGGGCTGGAAGTAGCTCATTCTAGTTGGAAGTCGGCAATTTCAGTTGGAATTCGGTATTGAATTCGGTCTGAACTCGGTAAAATGAGACGGGACTCGGTGAAACCAGCTGGAAGTCAACAAAATTGGGTTGGAAGTCCATTTTAATTTTTTTTTCATATGGAATTTGTGAAAATTCCGTTACATCTTGCCAATCACAAAACATTTAAATCATGTAAAATTTGTTGGTATTTAGAATTTAAATTTGAACCACATAAAATAAAAATCATGGGAATCACAAGCAAATTTGAATTCGAATTTGGTGTCCTCGGTTTAACACAATTAAACCATACATATTACAATAAATGAGGCAATAAAATTCCTAAAACACAAACAAATTAATTAGGCAGAACTCTTTCTGGACAGACACGTTTTGTGTGACTTTTAGATCCACATATACTGCATTTCTTTGGAGCTCGTCGTCTACTAGTCGATGTTTGTCCCGCCTCTGCTCATGAAGGACGACGACTATTTCTTGGTCGACCGGCTTGGCGATTCACAATTGGCGGCAAAACAACACAAGCTTGTGCTTCTGGTGATACAACCCACTCATCTTTTGGAGGCATCGGGTGTACGATCCCTCCATATATTTCTTGCCAATTGGATGTCTTGTAGTATGACCAAACATAGTCATATATACTCGTACCCTTGAAGTTATGTCAATAACAATGATTAAGTTGATCATTATAAATTAAAGAATGATGTATTGATATATTTTACTAACCGAATTGCAGCAATAGCATGCGAGCATGGAATGAGATCCAGCTGAAATTCACGACAGTCGTACAAGTTATCTTGGAGATCAACCTTCCTCGTTCTTTCTGTGTCGTTGACTTTGAATTGTTCCTCAGTAATAGCCACAACAGAGTATCTGTTCGAAAGCTCCAGCAATGGAGTCAATTTGGCCACGCATTCCTCAGTCAACTCTTTGTTTCTTGCAAACGCCTTAGCTCGCCTTTCGTCAAACCATTTTTCGACAATGTGCCTATATAGCTCGACAATAGAACAGATCGACAGACGTCTATCATCTCACAGTTGGGAGTTGAATACTTTGGCTGCATTCGATGTCATGAAGCTATACCGGCGAACCGGGCATTTTAACCATGCCCACATTTTTGGTCCCAACGTCATGAGTTTGTTGTAAGCTTCCGATAAATATTGTGCAATCTGGTCAATTGCCTTATGATAGATTATAGAACGGTAAGCATAGGCCGCCTTGTGGTATAACTTCACAATTGGAGCAGTGAAGGTTGTCAACTTGTTCTGGATATGGTAACAACATAAAGCGTGTGTTGCCTCTGGATAAACCAAGCTTATTGCGTTTGCTATGCTGATGTGTTGGTCTGAAACAATCAGCAATTGCTCATTAGAATGGAAAACCATTCGAATCCGGGACATAAACTATGTCCAGCTCTCATCATTCTCGATCGGTGCAAATCTAATTGCCAGAGGGAATATCTGCTCGTTGTCATCTTTGGTTACGACAACCAATAGCATACCTTTATTTCTGCCCTTGAGGTGTGTGGCATCAACGACAATCACTTTTCGTAATAAAGTTGAGAATGTTGCACACGACACACCTAAGCAAACAAAGAACTGTCGTAGTCGTCCATCTTTGCCGATATTAAGGTTGGTAATGGTGCCCAAATTGTGCTATTTGAGAACATGAAAATATTTCGGCAACAAGTTGAAAGAATCTTCTAAGCCACCATATATCATAGCTATGGCTCCATTTCGAGCTCGTAGCGTATTGCTGTAGCTCACATTAATTCCGAAATTCCGTCGAAGGTTCGCCTTTATATCTCGCTGTTTCATCATTGATCCTTGTCGGCGCATTCTCCGGGCAAAATATGCAAAGATAGCCTTCGAGCATATAGTTCTACTTCGGATGTTGTCCAGACTTGTAACACAACTATGACTCAGGCAGAATTTGTATACAACCCAACATCCCTCTGAATTAGCAGCATGAGGAATGAACGAATAATTATCACTTCGGCTCCCACAACATGTTACAAAGCCGTTGAAGGTGTGTATCCGTCGCGAGCACCAAAGGAACCTTCCTCCCACTTCTTGTTTCAGCAAGATAATATAAGGTGTAAGAGCCCACCATGCCATGAGAACGGAGAATTTATTGTACATTTCTCCGCAATTCTTCTATCGTGATATCATCAGAGGGTAGCATGACAACTCATTCTTCTCTGCCGATGTAGTTGTATTCACTGTTCCATTGACCATTGTAATGCATAATGATAGAACGGAAAATTTCCATTTTTTTAGAAAGCGTTTTTGATTTTTGAGAGAGTTTTATGAGAATGAGTGTTCGATTGCATGAGAGAGTGTTTCAAATTAAATGAGTGTTTCACTTGCGACAAAATTATTTCTGTAGTGAATAGTAATATTGAATAGTAGTACTTCTATTATTTCTGCATCTTTGTACTATAAAGTTCAGAAATACATGTGAATTTTTTTCCAAATCTGCAAATGTTGGCTTTATTCTATTGAATAAAGTCGAATTGAAAGTGTTTGCATGCATGTGAATTAATTCAGTCAAATTTGTACAATAAAAATCAGACTTTCACGTGAATCCATCTCTTAAAGGCCGAGTTCTAGCCCAATTGGACGACTTCTATCCCATTTTGAAGAGTTCCTTCCCAATTAAAGGTCGAGTTCCATCCCATTTGGCATAGTTCCTTCCCAATTAAAGGCCGAGTTCCATTCTAATTCTGTCATTATAAAGGCCGAGTTCCATCCCATTTGGCAGAGTTCCTGCCTAATTAAAGGCCGAGTTCCATCCCAATTCTATGTCATTAATAAAGGCCGAGTTCCATCCCATTTGGCAGTGTTCTTGCCCAATTAAAGGCCGAGCTCCATCTCTTAAAGGCCGATTTCTTGTTTTTTCTTATAAAATTATTTATTAAAAGCCAATTCTTCTATAAGATTAATAAATAATTGCAATTAGATATTGTTTAATTATTTTCCCCAATTTTAATTAGCATTGTAAAAATAATTAAATAATTTTTTGTCTAATAATTTGTTATAACATTTTGTAAAAACAAGAATATTATTCGACATGCCTAAAATACAAGAAATTTCATCTCTTTGATGCACATTTTGCTACAATATTACAGAGAACTAAGTTACAATCACTATTTCAGAAGGATGTAGTAGTCGGAGAAACAACGAAGGAGATTGCGGTGAAGCTCGATCTCCTTCATCTCTTTCGCCATTTAAATATATTAATTAGTGAGCACCAAAGCTGCTTGTCGGTGGCCATCGATTTTGTTTCTCCGTAGCCACTGATTTTCCTTCTGAAATAGCAACATTTTGCTGCTCACTAACCTTAGGCTTTCATCTCTTTTCTCGTAACGGAGAAGCAAACGCAGAGGTAGTGGAACCATCGGGTGATATCTTGCCCCATTTGTAGTTTCGGGAAAAGGAGAAAGACTACGGATGGAACGGATCGAGGACACCTACTCCATGTAACGTAGGAAAACTCCTCTTCCGGCCTGTATGACGTAGGAAAAATCCTCTTCCAATCGAACAACTGCACGATCTCTTTGCGCGAAATTAAATCGGATGAGTGGAATAAATATGAGTGGAATAAAGAGAAAGAGAAAGAGAAAGGCCATTTGTAGTTGGAATAGTTTTGGAATGAAATGAAGTGAATTTGAAGTATACAAATTCTCCTTAAATACAAGGGACTAGTAAATAATTTGAAATTTTTTTAAAAAAAATTATTCTCAAGTTGGTCGACAAATGTGTAGTGTCATGCATTTTGAGCATCTTTGCAGAGTTACACTTTCACGTGAAAATGAATTATTTGAACATGAATTATTTGAGCATTTATTGACTGAAAAGACAAATTGGCACAGACATTCATGTGTAAATGCAAGAGTGATGTGATATGTCCATGAAATACAAGTATGACCGAATTCTTCCCCAATTTTTACAAAAAAAATTAAAATCCGGCTCAATTGGCCGAGGTCGATGTGAAATTAGCGAGTTCCTTCCCAATTGGGACGAGTTCTTGCTAATTTGGCCAAGGTCTATCCCAAATTAGCGAGTTCCTTCCCAACTGGGACGATTTCTTGCTATTTTGACAGTGGTCTATCCCAAATTAGCGAGTTCCTTCCCGATTGGGAGGGAATCTTGCTAATTTGTCTGAGGTCTATCCCAAATTAGCGAGTTCCTTCCCAATTTAGCCCAAATTATAACTAAATTCTTAAGAATTAAACCATAGTGCATGAAATTATAACTTAATTCTTAAGAATTACATGTTATGTATACAATATGGTTGAAATTAAACCATAGTGTATGAAATTATAACTTAATTCTTAAGAATTACATGTTATGTATACATTATGGTTGAAATTAAACCATAGTATATGGAATTATAACTTAATTCTTAAGAATTACATGTTATGTATACCTTATGGTTGAAATTAAACCATATTGTATGAAATTATAACTTAATTCTTAAGAATTACATGTTATGTATACATTATGGTTGAAATTAAACCATAGTGGATGAAATTATAACTTAATTCTTAAGAATTACATGTTATGTATACATTATGGTTGAAATTAAACAATAATGTATGAAATTATACCTTAATTCTTAAGAATTACTTGTTATGTATACATTATGGTTGAAATTAAACCATAGTGTATGAAATTATAACTTAATTCTTAAGAATTACATGTCATGTATACATTATGATTGAAATCCATAGTGTATGAAATTATAACTTAATTCTTAAGAATTACATGTTATGTATACATTATGGTTGAAATTGGACATAAAGTAGCTATATATGGGCAGGAAGTCGGAACAATTAGGCAGGAAGAAGAGCAATTGGGCAGGAAGTCGAACGATTGGCCATGAAGAAGAGCAATTGGGCAGGAAGTCGGCCAATTGGGCCGGAATTCATCGAAAATGGGCAGGAAATCTGGCAATTGGGCTAGAATTCGTCCAAAACAGGCAGGAAATCGGCCAATTAGGCCGGAATCCGTCCAAAATGCATGGAAATAGGCAATTTAGAACATTTCAAGCACAAATTTGCTTCAATTTGGGCTGGAAATAGCTTCATTTTTCAAGCACCAAAAATATAAAATCCTGCTCAATTTAACCAGACCAAAAAATCAAAAATTTTCCAAACAAATCCAAACAACTTATTCCTGCTCAATTTCCAACCAATCCAACATTTCCAAACAATCCGAAAATTCGAACCATTTCAACATTTCCAAACATTCAAACAATTCAAAAAATTCCAACAATCCAAAAACTCATACAATTCCAAAAATTTCCAAACATTCAATCATTTACAAACATTCAAATAACATCTACATTTCATATACAAAATTATACTGTTGAATAACATTAACCAAACAATTCGAAACATTACATTATCCAACAAAATGTACATCACTCTTCAAAAGACAAATAAAAAATGCAATGAGCCATATACAACCTATATCTTTCCTCGCACCCTTCCCTTTCAGCCCAAGGTGTTAGGAATATTGTTAGACCCCTTATGTTGTAATTAATTCATAGTCATAGGATGATATATTTTGGTGCATCAAAGCTCTAGCAACTCAGTATCAAGTCGAATGTAAAAGTCCTGTATAGGAATTCATACTCGAGTTGTAATAGATTTTTTTAAAAAAGAAAAAGAATCAAGGATGCTGAAGGAGTCAGCAGACTTGACGAATTGCTGAAGATTGCTAAAAGAAGAAAACGGCAAGCAATGCTGAGGAACGCGACTAGAATACTGAAAAAATAACTCCAGGAGAATCCGAAGGTCTTGGCTCAAGTCAGCTGAGATACTCGACGCATACCAGCGGGTAGCAAACGACAATCAACAATCAAGAGAAGTTACAGAGTCATGAATCAGATGGATCACAAATTACAAGGAAACCCGACAAATAAGAAGATGGAACAATCATAATGAACAAAGGAGGGTTCAGACCTACAAAGGATCCGTTCTGACAGAGACGGCTACAAAATAGAAGCTACGCTAATCAGAGATGAGGAGACTTGAAGAGTCTCTGTCCACTGTAGAAAAGGAAGAACGCAGATAGGCGAGCATTGCCTTTGAGTCTAACGGATAAGATTCAAACAGCCTTTTGAATCTTCACCTATAAATAGGTGTCATCCATATTTGATTCAAAGGTTTGCGATTTTCTACATACAGAGATAACAAAAGTGATCAAAAACATTCTCTACATTACGCGAACTTATCTGAGCTAAGTTCTTAATTGAAGTTTTCCCACAAGCTTTCATATCAAAAGCTTGAGACCTGTGAAGTCAATCTTCCAAGGTTATTTTGGGATTCTTTCTATTCTGGAAAGAATCTAACAGTCACTATTGCGGTGCAAGAGTGATTTGTATGGGCAATGCCAACACAAGGATAGGTTCCGGGAAGAACTATAAAACTCCCAGCAGTAGACGTCCAAGGAGAAGGGAGGTTTGTCCTCACTCTACGGAGCGACACCGGTTGAAGATTGGAGATCGAGGTGCTTGAAGGTGCGCGCTGACCAGACGGAGGAGCTGCTCAACGTTAGAGATCAGGCCTGACCTTGTACTCATTCTTCTAGTGAATTTTCAATCGGAGGACTGAAGAGTGTACGTAGAACAATTGTTCGAACCACTATAAAATCCTTGTGTCCTTATTGCTTAATTTCATTATTTTCTGTACATACATATATTTAAAACTTAACACTCCAAGTGTTGTAGTATAAACTGCAATTGGATTAATGAATATTAGAGCTAAAACACATTTGATAAACACTTGCTAAGTCGAGACCTTAGCAAGATACGTGCAAGATCAATTTAATACTTCTACTACATATAAAACACTCTGATCGGGGACCAACAAGTGGTATCAGAGCAGTTGGTCTTTACAGACAAGCTGCTTTTGAGTTGCTTAGGACCAAATCCAAATTTTCCTTGCATATCTGTGTTTCTGTGTTTAGCTCAGGTTCAAAACAATGCCGCACAACACGAAGCTTGCAAAGTTCACTCCAGAATCCTATTCTACATGGAAAAAGAGGTCGATGATCACACTGTTGAATGTACATCCTGAGATGAGACAAGTGATCGAAAAAGGGCCAATCAAGATCCAGAAGGTAAAAACAAGTGTCAGAGAAGACGTAGCAGGACAAGACGTAATGGTGGACAAGCCGTTCGAAGAATGGACTCCAGAAGAACGAGCTCATGAGCAACTAAATTACGTTGCCATGGATTTAATTTTAGGTGCATCGTCACCTATTCTAATGGCAGAAGCTTTGGAGTATGGAAGTGCCAAAGAGATGTGGGATTTCCTTGGTACTTTAAGTAAAGAAACGGACCAGATGAAACCATCAAGGACATGGAGGCGAGGTTCAACAACATTGTAGCTGAGTTAAAGAAATTGGGAAGAACGTACGAGCTTCCTGACATAAATTCAAAGATTCTCTCAAGACTTCCAAAGGAGGATTAGTTCGTCAAAGTAACCAGTCTGAAGGAGAAAGATCTGTCAACAATCAGCACCAAAGACGTGTTTGCTCAACTAAAGGCCCATGAATGGGACATCGCACAGATCAACAAAAATGAAGCTGTGCGTGCTGCGGTTATCATTGAAGAACTAGTCGAGGATGCTGCATTCTTTGTGAAGAAAGACGGACAGAAGTGGAAAACAAAAAAACCATTCCACTCAGATCGACCAGCTCAGTCCAGTTCAACAAAGGAGATTCCTTCCACCAGTGGATCTCAATTCAAAGAAGAAGAATTCTCTATAAGCGAACTGGAAGAACAAATGAAGAGATTGCAAAGGTTGCTGTTGAAGGCCAAAGGAAAGAAGGACTTTCAGCAGACTCAACCAGTAGACAACAAGAACGTCAAGAAAGCGCCAAGGACATGCTACGAATGCAATTCCCCAAATCACCTGAAGTTTGAACGCCCACGTGTAGATCCAGAGGAAAGGGAAAGACTGAGGAAGATGTTCGAAAGGCGTGCATCGAAGGCTAATACTAAAGCCTTACTGACTAGGACAGAACTACCAGACATCCCAGAGTATGACGAGAGTTACTCATCAGAAGATGAAGAGGATGTTCTCCTGGTGTTCATGGCAGATATCAATGAAGAGCAGACAGGAGAATCAGCTCTAGCTGCCCCAGGAAACCAGGTAACCAACACCACTCTATCTATTGCTTCGATTTCTCATAGTATGCATGACACTGCTGATTCTTATTGCTCAAAATCGGATGAGATAACTGTAGAATATTTGCTGAAAGAGTTTTCAAAAGTTCATGCATTAAAAGAAATTTTAGCAAAAGAAAATTCCTCTCTGAAATCTCAGCTTTCTATCTTGACCAGTGAGATTGAGAAATCTAGGTCAGCAGACAAGGAACTTTCAAATTTAAGAACATAATTCTTCTCCTTAAATGAGAAACTTAGCATTTTAAAATAAGAGAATGAAGTTTTGAAAAACAATAGCTCCGTGCAAAGTATGTGTCAATACAAATTTTCAAAAAGCACGAGAGATTTGGATGATAATTCTAAGTGTCCAAAGAAGTTCGAAGAACTTTGCTGGAATAGGTTTTCATAAAGAAGAATCATGTATTGCTGAATCGAGTAAGACAAAGAAATTGTTTTTGTCCCAGCAACTGGGAAGATCCAGCAAACTGCTAGGAAAGACAAGAAGGAAAATTCTAAGTCAATTGCTCAGCAGAAATGTTGGCAGACTAGCATCCCTCAGCTGACTACTCAACAAAGATTAAATTATCTATCTGCTGAAAAGAAGCGAGCAAAGTCAAGGTATGTAACCCAGCAGACTGTTCCATCTGCTAGGAAGGTTCATACAAATCCTAGCAAGGCTAAGCAATCTACTGAGGTTGCAAGGAAGCCAGCACACACTCCGAGTAGAAAGAACATCTACTTGAGGCTAGAGTTTAAACCAAATCTTTTCAAAAGACAGTGATGGCTCGACACACCACTACACATTCCTATGCTGATTTCAGATATTATGCCAATAGGAACGGAAGGGTAGTGAAACTTGATGACAAACAAAATGTCAAGATCACGAAAGTCTGGATTCCCAAAGGAATAATCCAGAGAACTAATCCTACAGGACCCGTAACTGATCAGGTACCGAAAATATAACTTCTTTGTTTTACAGGAATAGGGTCCAGAAAGAAGAACTTCAAGAAAACTGAAAGAATGGATCCTAGATAGTGGATACTCAGGTCACATGACAGGAGATAAAGAAATTTTCACAAAGCTTCACAACTTCAGAGGAGCTTCAGTCTCATTTGGTGACAATTCCAAGGCTAGAGTAATCGGAAGAGGGTGCATCGAGCAGAATGGAATGCGAATAATCAATGTTGCCCTCATCGATAGCCTCAAGCACAATCTACTGAGCATCAACCAGCTAAGTGAAAATGGATATATTGTTTCTTTCTTTGACACAGGTTGTGAAGTTGCTGATAGAACCGCTGGAAAAGTAAAGCTTATAGGAATCAGGAAAGGAGGACTCTACATCGCTGATTGGGAAAGTGGTCAGCAAGCATCATGATTCATAGCATTTAGCAAGGAAGAAATAATTTCTCTATGGCACAAAAGGCTAACGCATCTAAACTTTAAAACTATCAATTATATTGCCAAAAATAACATTGTTGCAGGTCTACCACAAGAAACCTTCAAGAAGGAAGGAATATGCAGAGCCAGTCAACAAGGAAAACAAGACTAAGCGTCCTTCAAATTCAATCTGGAAAAGGCCACCTCAAATAGAATCCTTGAGCTGCTGCACAAGGATTTATTCGGCCCGGTGACTCCAACCACTGTAGGTAACAAACAATATACTTTGGTCGTTATTGATGATTATTCCAGGTACACTTGGGTGAGGTTACTCAAAAGCAAGGACGAAGTGAATATTTTCCTTCCAGAGCTGATAATCAGAGTTCCAAACGATAAAGAGCACACGGTGAAAAGGATAAGATCCGACAACGTTACAGAATTCTGTAACGAAGCATTGATGGACTTCTGCGCTAATACTGGGATAGGACATGAAAGGTCCACTACAAGAACACCTCAGCAGAATGGCTTGGCAGAAAGAAGGAACTGGACCCTCAAAGAGGTTGTGCGAACAATGCTTGCGGATACAGATCTGAGTCAAAGATAATGGGGAGAAGCGACAATGAATGCTTGCTACACGCAAAACCAAAGCGGAGTGAATCTATGCTTTAACAAGACTCCCTATGAAATATATCATGGTTGTAAGCCTTCCTTAGCTCATCTTCGTGTTTTTGGTTCACCATGTTATATCCATAATAATAGGAAGTCAAAATTGAGTACTTTCTCTCCCAAAGTTGATGGAGTGTTCCTAGGATATGGACATCCATCTCACAAAGGATATAGAGCGATTAACAAGACAACCAAGCTTGTGGAGATAACATGCAATATTATTTTTGATGAAGCTACTTTAGTGCACAGGACCATGAGAAGTCAAAGAGATGTGACTCATGAAACCAATGATGTCAATGGACTTTCGGGATTGAACACTTCCGAAGCTGCATCGATTGATCCGACTAGGTTAATGAGTGAATCATCATCTCTACTGAAGACCTTGACTGATCAACCGACAGTCAAGAGGGCCTGTGATGCAACTGGTAATGCTGAGGCCACCATACATTCTCTCAAAGAGCTTACAAATCAAAAGGGAACTCAAGGAGATGAAGTCATTCAACAACTTGAAGATACAGTTGAAGGTTCACAGAATGGCAGAGAACTACTAAAGATAACTCTGCTGAAGACAACCAGGAGCAGACTGCTGAAGGAAGAAGTGCTCCACCAGTAAACCAGAATCCAGCAGACGATATGCCGAAAGACAGTTATTCAGCAGAAGACACTCCAACAAGCATAGCAGACAGCTTGGAAGATCTACAGCTTGTTGATGTACCAGTCTCAGAAGAACGCATAGGAACGTCCAGCAGTCAAGTCATTCCAGTAGAAGAGCTACAAAGACCCAAATGGCTGCTCAGAGATCTTCCCACTGAAGCGATTCAAGGAGATATTGTTGATCCAATCCGAACCAGACATAGTGCCATGCTAGCCTGCTTCATATCTCAAGAAGAGCCTACCAAAGTAGCAGATGCACTCAAATTAGCTGACTGGATCAACACGATGTAAGAAGAACTATCAGAATTCACAAGGAATCATGTATGGGATCTCATCGATCGACCGACTCATTAATCAGTAATAGGAACCAAATGGGTATTTAAGAATAAGCGGGACGAAAATGGACTCGTCGTTCGCAACAAAGCCAGACTATTTGCTGAAGGATATGCATAGTGCGAAGGAATAGACTTTGACAAAACTTTTTCCCCAGTAGCTCGACTGGAAGCAATCAGGTTATTCCTAGCATATACTACCTATCATGGTTTTAATGTATTTCAGATGGACATCAAGAGCATTTTCCTGAATGGTAAATTAAAGGAGGAAGTCTACGTGGAGCAACCTCCAGGATTTGAGCACGGAAACGATGTGTACAGACTAAGGAAAGCTCTTTACGGTCTGAAGCAAGCCCCAAGAGCTTGGTATGAGAAGCTATCATAGTTTCTGCTGAAGAACAGATTCAGGAAAGGGATGATCGACAAAACGTTGTTCTTGATCAAAGATGCTGAAGACATTTTGCTCGTTCAAATCTATGTAGATGACATCATATTTGGATCAAGAAATCTAAACCTCTGTGAGAAGTATTCTCGACTTATGCAGACTAACTTCCAGATGAGTATGAGGGGAAAGATGTCATATTTCCTAGGTCTGCAAGTTCAGCAATCCAGTGATGGGATTTTCATTCACGAGAAGAAGTATACCAAATATCTCATCAGCAAATTCTGCCCAAAGAAGACGAAGACACTACGAATTCCCATGAGCACTGCATGTCAGATTTCGATGGATGAAGAAGGCAAATCCGTAGACCCCACAGCATATCGATGAATAATTGGATCTCTGTTATATCTGACAGCCAGCAGACCAGATATTTCATATGCTGTAGGCTTATGTGCTAGATATCAAGCAAATCCCAAGAAGTCGCACATGGAGTATGCTCGAAGGATTGTCAGATATCTGAAAGGAACAGAATCACTAGAAATTTGGTATCCTAAAGAAGATGATCTCACACTCGAAGGATATTCAGATTCAGATTTCGGAGACTGCCAAATTGATTGAAAGTGCACGAGTGGAACATGCCAATTCCTTGGTCACAAGCTGATAAGCTGGTTCAGCAAGAAGCAACATTCCGTCGCAACATCCACAACAGAAGCAGAATACGTGGCTGTCGCAAGTTGTTGTACACAAGTGCTATGGATTAATGGGGCTGAAAATAAGTATTTATTTATAATTAATGGTAGTGAAAAAAAAGGGCCGTTAAACTATCGTTAGTAAATATTTTTGTGCTGTTAAGTAATTTTGACACATGGCAATAATTTGTGACACATGGCAATAATCTAACGGTGGTACAGGAGATGGGGCACAAAGTGGAACAGGTGATCTGAAGCCATTCTAAAGAGGATTTTTAAATCAGATTAATAGCCCAGATAACTAAAGAAGAGAGTCAGTCATGGAAATAACCCCTTCAAATAAGAAAATTGTTACACCGGGCTCCAAAATGAGTCAAGAGATGTGCTACAGATGTTATGCGCCACGACCTTTGGGAAGAAAGCCGAAATTGTTTCTCTTTGCAAATCATTTGCCATTGAAAAGAGTAAGTAAAAAGACATGTAGTTGGCCTTAATCTTCTTGGAGGCAGAGTCTGATACCGTAGAAAATCGCTACAAATTCTCCTCATGCAATACAAGAGGGTATTGGAATTGGTTTGGCAAGGGCAATAATATAAGAATGTAAGAGAAAAGATCAACAGAAGGTGGGGAATATCAACAAATTCTTCAATGATAAGAAAATACCAAAGCCAAAAGTTCACCAAATGTTCTAGACACAAAATATTGAAAGAAAATAGTTGCAAAGGCTAACACAAGCATATACTTAGGTTTTAGAAGCAATGCAAACAGGAAAAACAGGTAAGCACCCAACCAACGAAGCTAATGATGCCAAAAGCACGTCTAGCAGAAGCAGAAATCTCATCGAACTATCTGCTCTGTTTCATTTTTTGGTCGATTCAAAACATTAAAAATTATAATTGGGGTTGGTCAGATCTCACTTGGCCATCATGATCTTGACGAACTCCTCGTACTTGATCTGATCATCTGACCATCGCCATCCACATCAGCCTCGGGGATCATCTCGTCAACTTCCTCATCACTTGGTTCTGCAGCAGATATGAATTCATACTGGTCCATGTCAAAGACTCTACGCTTCCTTGAGTTCCTTCCCAGAATCAGTGTCCTTTATCTTGCGAGCCATCAGGTTGAGGGATTTTGGGGAGTTTATCGTCCCATTTCCATCAGCGTCAACCTCGTTGATCATATCCTGCATCACAGTCCTAAACTCCTTTGTGGTGATGCAACCTATCAAGCAATTTACCAGAAAAAAATAAATATAACAAATGAGAAAATCACAAAGTTTATTGCCATAGTTATACGAGTATGTTGTGAAGATGATACACAAGCTTTCTGCCTAAAACCAGTATAAAGTTGAAAGAGTGAATCAGCAAATGGGTATTATAATATGAAGGAACCAATGTTACATGCTAATCCATAGAAATTTCAGATGATCATCCAGTGACATACGGGCAACATACATATTCTATCTCGAATGCTATCTATTTGCATACACGAGCACTTAACTCAAGTAAAGATCCAGCTCAAAATAGTACAGAACAGGACTATATTTGATCGATGTACAGCAAAAATAAAATGCAGTGCGTCTTGTGCAACAGTATAAATACGAGGAACAGTCCGATTACGGCCACAATTAGAAAAAACAGAAGAGTTTAAATCAACAAACACAAACATTCCAGTAATCAGTCAGCTAGCTTATCATCACTAATAATCAATACCACTCTCAAAAACTTAGAGAGGACAAAAAATACCTCCGCGTGAAGGAAATCCTTATCCTTAATATGTATATGAAATTAATAAAAACATCACAAACCTCCACCACCAAAGGTAGCAATAGATGGGGGGTACACGGCGAGCGAAACACGAGAACATTGACAAACAAAAGAGGTAAGCAAAACAAAAAATAACACTCGAAGAAACCAACAGCCACTAACGAGTAAACAGATCTACGCAGAAACAGATCGAAACACAAAAACAACCTAATAAACAGATCCCACTGCTGTTACCACTGCTCTTAAATTCTCTTGAACTAACTAGCATGCATTAAGGATTAGATAAAACAACACAATCAAACCAGAAAGTGAGAACAATTAAAGAAATAAAAATATATTCACCTTAGATATTTACATTTTGAAGAATGTGAATAGGTGGACTGCCAGTGCTTAGAAGAATTGGGCTCGAGGTAGTATCATCTAGTTGTGGATGATAATTGAAGGTACGTGAGAGACTTTGTGGAAATCCTCTCCAAATTCCAAAACTCTAGTACCCAATTCAGACAACCCAGTTACCGTGAGTGTCTGAAGCGTAGAAATGAAAATCAATCCATTCGGAAGCTTCTGGAAACTTGGACAATAATGGAGAGGAAAACTGGATGCAGGGCATGCCAGTTGCTCCCCCACAAACGATCTCCGTCGTAAAAACAGCTTTCTCAAGCTAGGAAGCTTTCCTAGTATCACCATTGGATCATCCTCAATCTCGCTGTTTTCCAAGGTCAATTCCACAAGGTTCGAATTAATGATGTGGCTTCCAAATTCTGCTAGTTGCTTCCCTAGCTCAACATGAATCAACAAGTAATAAAGATTGGGACATGTGAACACTTGCTTCAACCTCCTCCTCACTAATTGTTGTAAACTCGCAACCCTGTTTTATTATAACCACACAATACTGAAACTTGGTCCACTCTGTGGCAATGACGTTAATCACAGTTGACAAGCTTTCATTGTCACTTAATACACCTGAAAAACGCCGGAGATTTTTCATTTTGGAAATTGATTTTAGTTCATGCACTGAGCTGTCGAACCACCATAGAGTCTCCAACTCATCACCCACATCCAAGCTCATTCGATAATTCCCAATTGTTTTCTTGTCATAGAAGGGAAGGATCAAGTGTTTTAATCTCAACATTTTGTTCAGAACATCTGGGACACGAAGATTCCATGACCCGGATAAGAAAAGGGTATCCAGGTACACCAAATTGGTAATGGACGAAGGGAGCTCATCGAGTTCGCATTCCCTTAACCCCAAATATTTAAGGTGGACAAGGTTCGTGATTCCTCTGGGAAACTTTCTTCCGGCACATTTGAATCTCTCGATCACCAGGGATTTGAGCATCTTGAACTTGTGCAGATGATCAGCTATACTGTGTGCTGGAAATTCAATAGTTTTCCCATATATATGACTTTTCATTTCAAGAGATCTTAAATGTTTGCTCCCAGGAATAGCAGAATCATCATCATGTTCTTCTATTTGGAGTTCTTTCTGGAAATGGATAACCAAATGTCGTGTTTTCATACGCGAAAAAGCTTTGTGCAGTAAGGTACTAGAACTCCCACCTTGATACTGCAAGATTTGTGCACTGAAGTTCTCCTTTCTCGCCATTTTTACGCACAACTCCAGCACTACATCATGAAGTTTGCATGTGCGGTATTTTTGTGTGCGTACCGATCCATCCTCAACTCCGAATTCAACTTGGACGATGCACCTTGAAGCCAACATGGCTTCAAATAATAAGGGAGATCTTCATAACTTAAAAGCAGCACTTGTTCAATCGAGTTAGCCTTTCTGTCTTGTCCTTCACCTCTATTATATAAACATGAATTTATGTTTGCATTCACCTACTCCCATTCCCTCATAGAACTCTTCTTGCTCAGGATGCCACCCAGCAAACATATTGCTAGTGGCAAAAATCCACATTTCCGTACCATTTCATTACCAATGTCATGCAGTCTTTCTTGCAATGCAAAGTCTGTAATGAAATAGAAATAATAGGTGCTCATACATCATTGCTGCTTCAAATGAATAATTAAGAAAATGGAGTGTATATATATTGGACGATTTAAAGCTGATATTGAAAGGTAAATCAGTTGCTGAATATTTTAATATGGATTTTGAACTAAAAACTAGACTATCAATTATTGTGGCATGCATAAACATTTCTTGATTAATCCTGTTTTCAAATCATGGAGTTCAGAAGTTATGTATTTTTTGTTATAATTAATGTCTCACTTTTTTTCTATGAAAAAACAGAAATGTAACAAACCTTGATGGGGAAATGATTTCTTCTTCAGCAACTCCCAAGCTTCATCCATATTCAGAAGCCCAAGTTCTACAGAGAATCCTATGTCAGCTACATTTTGTTTGCGTGTGGTAATCAAGATTTTGCTTTTCAAATCTTGGACAAGGAAGGCGTGCTTGAAGCCATTCCAGTGGGAAGTTTCCCAAAGATCGTTGAGTACAATGAGGCATCTCTCAGCTCTTTGTACCTCGCACAATTGCATGATCAACTGCTCATCGCTTTGATTCGAAATGCCCTTTTCTGGAATTAGTTGCTTGAGAACTGATAGACCAATAATATTTGCCTCAATAATGAATGTATTATTGATCATGTATTTATAGAGTTTACAAGATATGAATAAAAGAATAAAAGATACAAGATATGAATGAGATATCCTAATCCTATTGAGAATTGGAAATATCTTTAGTATGCATATCTGTAATCATATCTAGTCTAATATCCCCCCTCAAGCGAGATTGTGGGAAGCCAACAACTCGAAGCTTGCCACGGAAGAATTCAAAAAGAGGACGAGGTAGTCCTTTGGTGAAGACATCGGCGATTTGCTGAGAAGAAGAGACAAATTCAGTCCGAATCTTGTTTGCTTGGACAAGCTCGCGTACAAAGTGAAAGTCGATATCGATGTGTTTAGCGCGCTTGTGTGCTACCGGATTTTGGGAAAGGAAAATAGCACTGTTATTGTCACAAATAAAGCTGGCGAACTCGATGGCTTGAGATGAAGTTCATGAAGCAGATTAGTAAGCCAGATAACTTCTGATGCAGTATTAGCCATAGCCCTGTATTCCGATTCACAGCTGGATCGAGAGACAGTGGGTTGTTTCTTCGCACTCCAAGAGACTAGATTACCTGCAAGAAAAATAGCATAACCGTATGTAGAGCGTCTAGTGTCCGGACAGCGAGCCCAGTCAGCATCTGAGTAGGCGACAAGACTGAAATTGGCGCTACGGGTGAACTCCAGACCGTGGTTAAGGGTGCCCTTAACATAACGAAGGATGCGCTTGACCGTCTGAAAGTGGTCGATCGTCGGAGAGTGAAGAAACTGGCTTGCCAGGTTAACTGCAAAGGAGATGTCTGGACGTGTAATTGTCAAGTACTGCAAAGCACCTACCAAGGAGCGATAAAGTGTCACATCGGAGAACAGTTCGCCCGCTGACTCGAGTGTCGTACCGGCGGCAAGCGGAGTGGCGACGGGCTTGGATTCCAAGAGGTCTGAGCGAAGAAGAATATCTCGTGCATACTTTGCTTGCGATAGAAACAAGCCATCTGTCGTGTAATGAACTTCCAGACCAAGAAAATAGTTAAGACTGCCCAGGTCCTTAATAGAGAACTCACGATTCATGTCGGATATGAGTCGCGTAATAGAAGAGGGATCATTACCAGTCACAATGATGTCGTCCACATACACGAGAAGATATAGAACCACAGTACCTTTGGAGAGAATAAACAAGGAAGTATCCGACTTGCTGCAGAGAAAACCAAGGCGAACCAGATAGTCACTGAGGCGCTGAAACCAGGCACGGGGAGCTTGTTTTAGGCCGTAGAGAGCTTTTGATAACTTGCAGACATGATTCGGAAACTGAGCATCGGAGAAACCAGGGGGTTGCTCCATGTATACAGGAGAAGAAAGACAACCATTGAGAAAAGCATTCTTGACGTCAAGCTGATGGAGAGGCCAGCTGAAATGAACAGCCAAAGAAATAACGACCCGGATGGTGGTGGCTTTAACAACCGGACTGAATGTGTGAGAGAAATCAAGGCCAGGCAGTTGGGTGAATCCTTGAGCCACGAGCCTTGCTTTGTATCGATCAACTGAGCCGTCGGGAAGGAATTTTGTTCGAAACACCCACTTGGATCCAATGATGTTGGCATCAGAAGGGCGGGGCACCAGAGTCCAAGTGCTGTTTTCGCGTAGAGCGGACATTTCTTCCTCCATTGCTGCCATCCAGTGAGAGTGCTTAGCTGCAGATTTGAAACCACGAGGTTCTGTGCTAGACAAAAGAGCAACATGAAGAGCAGTGTTAGTAATATCAGCAACATATCGTGGTCTAAAGATACCGGCCTTGGCTCGAGTGACCATAGGATGAGTAGGTTGGATGGGCGGTGTAGGGACGGGATTAGGGTTTGGAATAGGGTTAGGTTCTACAACCGGAATAGCTGGAGGGGCATCGGAGGGGCAGATGGGACAGTGGGAAGACGTGGAAGGGGGGTGAGGGTTCGAGGATGATGGGTGCGGCATTTGGGTCGAAGGAGGTGAGGACGGAACCAAGGATGGTTCGATGAATGATGAGATTGGGATGGAGGGGAAGGGCGACGGAAGTGAAGTAGAGACAAAGGGAAAGTGTTTCTCATCGAACCTTGCATGACGAGTGATATAGATACGCGTTGTAGCAGGATCGAAGCACTTAAAACCCTTGTGAACAGATGAATATCCTAAAAAGATGCAGGGAAGACTGCGAGGGGAAAATTTGGTTGAGGCGTAATCCCTTAAACATGGATAAACGCGACAGCCAAACGGATGGAAGGAGGAGTAGGACGGAACTGAGCCATATACTAGCTGAAAAGGGGAGCAGCCGTCTAAGAGAGGAGTAGGAAGACGGTTAATTGTATAAACCGCAGTACTAAAGGCATCTACCCAAAAGGATTGAGGTAAGTTAGCGTGAAAGAGGGCTGTGAGACCAGTTTCAGTAATGTGGCGATGCTTCCGTTCAGCCCGGCCATTTTGGCTTGGAGTATAAGGACAGGAAAACCTATGATGAATGCCTTTGGAAAGAAAGAAATCACGGACATTATGGTTAGTGAATTCTGTACCCCCATCAGATTGGAAAGTTTTGATGGAACAGGAGAACTGATTTTCAACAAAGGTAGTAAATATTTGTAGGTGTCTGAAAAAATCAGATTTTCGTGCTAAAGGATAAAACCATGTAAAACGGGAGAAATCATCAATGAAGATGACATAATATCGAAAATTTGAAGCAGAGGTAATGGGAGCAGGACCCCAGAGATCACAGTGAATTAAATCAAGAAGATGCGAAGAACGCTTTTTATTAAGATGAAAAGGAAGTTTAGAACTTTTTGCAATTTGACAGGAATTACAAAGAGTACGGGACAGAGAACGACTAGAAAGTGAAATATGACCTAATTTGCTAAGAAGTAGAAGAGACTCAGGCGGAGGATGACCTAGGCGAGCGTGGCAGACGTCCATGGATGCTTGCAAGGGCCTTGCGGTAGCAAGAAAAGCTGTGCAATCTCCATCCAGAACATACAGGCCATCTCTACGGTGTCCGGTGGCAACAACATGATTTGTGTTCCGGTTCTGGACAAGAAAGGAAGAGTGTAAGAAAGTAACACTAAGAGGTAAGTCATTGATCAATTTGCTGACTGATAAGAGATTTTTAGTAATAGAAGGAACAACGAGGACATCAGATAGATGAATATGAGAGTTGAGAGATAGGGTACCAGTGTGTGTGATAGGAAGATGAGCACCATTACCTACAACCACCTTTTGATTACCAGAATAGGGTTTGGCATGATCAAGAGTTGCAGGATTGGATGTCATATGAGCAGAAGCGCCAGTGTCGATATACCAATCCGAGTGGTCAGAGGATGGAATCGAGCAGCCTGTGGCGAAGGCTTCGGCTAGGGTGGAAGACGGCTGCGGAGTGTATCTTTGGGGGCAGTGAGAGGCATAGTGACCGTTAGTCCGGCAGATCTGGCAGTGAGGCGGGCGTTTCTGATTCTTTTGTCCATTGCCCTTCTTCTGATTTTTAGAGTACTGAGGCCGAGAGTCAGTGGGAGGTGGCCCAAGAATACCGCGACTAGAGGAGGAGGCAGGCTTGCTGTAGAAAGCGACA
>JAPKLW010005512.1:0-20709 GCA_026898455.1 Plectranthus barbatus | reverse complement strand
CCCAACATGGAAATAACTTAAAAGCATTAAATTCCTCCAGCACGACCTGAATTTCGATCGACACAAATTCTGTCGATCGAAATTGGGCTCTCGAAATCGAACACTCCAATGCCCTGTCGACTGCTTGCCTCTGAAGACTGTGTCGATCGACACGATTTCTGTCGATCGACACGAATGTTTCTCCTGTCGATTGGCTTGATTTTCAACGTGTTCTTCATTTGCAACATGCCTCTGTTTCGATCGACACACTTTCTGTCGATCAAAACAGAGCCCTCGGTCAAAACTCCTTTTTCCAGACTTAGTCAATTTTTCACTCCAAAAACCTGCATTTTCGAGCATAACACACAACTCAGACATAAAAACACTACGATGCTCATAATTTAAAGTAAACACACTATAATCTTATCAAAACAACCTAAAAATCCATAGATAAGTGAACGAAATAGCGCACTTATCAACTCCCCCAAACTTGAACTATTGATCGTCCTCGATCAAAACACCAAAAGAAACGTAAATTCATGCAAACAGAGATGTGCAATGCCTCACGAGATTCATCACAGTCTAAGTACACCCTCATCCAAAAGACAATGCAATCAAAATCCAATCCTAATCATCAACTGTTTCGGGAAGAACCTCACAGATAGAAAGAATTTTTACAATCACTCATCACTCAAGTGTTCAGGACATGTGTTTCACTCAATTCAAAGTAATACAGTTTTCTTAACCATAAGTTTGGCACATTTCTCATCTCTCCACTGCTTAGAAAGTAAAACAACTTAGTGAATAAAAAAGGTCTTTAATTTGGTTGTAATGAGGCTTTTCTAGAAGGTAGGTCGTTTTAGGCTGAGTGATTAACACACTTATGATTTTTACAACTTCCCAACTGTCAACCCACATCACATCACTTTCTCAACTCCTCTTTTCTATACTTGTATTATTTTATTTATTTATTTTTTTCTAAGAGTTCATCTTGCAAACAAGTTTACCAACAAGATTTTTCAACACTTTTCTTCATCTTTTCTCTCTTTTTTTTTTCAAGTTAGCTCAAATCCATGAGCAATCATATTTTCAACAACTCACAGCTCGATATCAGACTATCCCTTTTTTTTCAATTCAATCCACAACTGGCTCACTAGAACATTACTTAAATCAAGAAAAACTTTTCAGGCTCAAAGTGGCTACAAGTGGTCATGTGTAGGGTTAGTGTTTGGGATAAGGCTAAGAAAAGAGATGCCTAAAATCATTTTCACCAAGTCTTACATCAATACAGTCTCGAGAGAGAAATAAGCCAAATTCTAGAATCCAACTGCAAACTCGATCACACATGAAAGAAAAATTCAGGCACAATTCTCACTTGGTTCATTTGTTCTTCCCTAACAGTATCCAATCCGAATCAGATAAATCAAGCAAAATCCAAAATCAGAGAGCAACTTATCATGCGGTATTCTCCTATCATTGGCTACTCATCATGCAATCCTAATTGTCTCAATCTCAGTGTAGACCAATCATCAATCAAACAAGTTCATATCAAGAGAAGGAATAGTACATAATCTCAAGTTGCACTTAATGGATTCTGAACTAAGAACAAGTACATGGGAAAATATCAAATACATCAGAAATACCTAACTAAAGCAAATACAACTGAAAGGAAATAAAGTACAGGGAAAATAACTGAAGTACAGGGAAATGAACTGAAATACAGGGAAATAAACTGCAGTACATCAAATCAGAAATAAGCAAGTAAATAATAATGGATTCCATTCCCACAAGTCATCCTCCCCCAAAACTTATTCAACACGAAGGGAAGAATAAGTTTGAAAGTCAGCTTGTAGGAAAGGAATCTAGACCTCACTCCTGCGGTGGTTGTTGATCTCTCGTTGTCCTCCTGTTCCCGCAGCCATAGCGCAGGGCCGGCTCAAAATCTGCGAAGTGGTCCTCCATCCGGCGGGTCAGATCAGCCATGGCAAGATTGTGAGCGGTGTTGTAAGACTCATGCTGCCTCCGGATGTCGGCAAGCAGTGTATCCTGCACCAACTGATGATCTCGGACCTCTCTGAGCTCGGTGCGGAAACTGGCAAAATTGGCCCTCTGCTCCTGCATGAACTGGAGGAAGGGACTCCAATCTGGAACTGTGGTGGACGAGCTGGCGCCGACATATGAAGTGGAAGCTCTATCCCCGCCCCCTGCAGTGAAAGGTGGAACAGACTGAAATGGGGGGGCATCGGATCGGGGCGGCACGTCTCTCTGCTGCGCAGCCCATCGCCGCTCCTCGGCGAGTCTCTCGGCCCCTCCTCGCGGGTGCGAACCCGCTGATCCGGTGGTGTACCGGGACGGTGTGATAAACGGGAGGTAGGTGGATCACCTCGGGCATCGCGGGTCTGATCCATGTGAGCCGGCGTGGCCATAAACCAGTTGTCGCGGTACGCAGAGTCCGTGACATGGGTAAGCTTTGGAGTGGGCAGAAGAAACCGGTCGCCATTCGAGAACCGGAGGAAGAGCTCACCACGGTAGGGTATCAGGAAGTGGAATTGCTCCAGCTGGTCGATCCGCAAGGTCCGGTCACCCCCCAGTGGGGTGAAATCATCAACAGGGATCCCAAGATGTCGGGCGATGGGAGTCACAAACCCTCCACACCAAAAATCGCCCGGAGTGGCACCGGTCTGCCTCTTCCAGTTCTCCATGAGGAAGGCAGCCAAACTAAGGTGGACACCATTCAACATAGCCCAGATGCAGAAAATCTCACTCCCCCGAGCCTTCCCGTGTTCATTTCTGCCAAAAACTGAAATCCCAAATATCTTCTGAACATATCGGAGCACCAGGTTGTCAATAGCAGTGGCCTTCATGTTGGCCTTGCTGAAGTGGGCTGGGTCGGCCATAGCAGAGATGGAAGGCCAGAATTCCCCAATCTGGAATTTGGGCGGCTCGTGGTAAAGGCCCCCCGGTTCACACCCAAATATCCTCTCCAACTGTGATCTACTGAGCCGGTGTGGCTGCCCTCAAAGCTGAAACTGGATGCCGTTGGGCACGATGGGGCCCTGGCTGCGGGGCAGCTCTATGATGTGCACTGTAGCGAAGAACTCTAGAACCAGTGGCGGAATAGTGGGCCACCTCTGGGTGATGAAGTGCCCCCAGCCGCATCGGGCGAACAGTCTCTGAACATCGTCCCCTAGGCCCATCTGTCTCAAGTCATCGGCATCAGGGTACCGTGTTGGCTTCAGGGTGAAGCGCTGCATGTGCTGGAAGCGCCGCTGGTGATCGGCAAATGCAAACTCTGGCTCCCAACCAGGCTGCTCCTCTGGGACCAAGTTTTGGTCATGCTCCTCGTCGGCCTCAGACGCCGTATCCTCATGCATCTCCTCATCGGTACCCGGGTTATAATCCTCGTCAGATGATGCCATCCGTAGCTCTCTACAATAACAACAAACCACAATCAGTACAAGGAAGGATAAGAAAGTAACCAACTCCCCCAAACTTGCCTAGTGCAAGTAAATCCACCAATATCAAGCACAATCAAGCATGCCCATTATCAAGTAACCACCCAATCATGCAATTTCATACCAAACTCAAGTGCACAACAACAAATAATAATCATAGAAGCCATAAGGTACACGGGGGAGGCAGAAACCAAGCAACAGTGAAGGGGGTATGTATGAATCAAAATCCCAAAATTGAACCACAATGCGGCATGCCCATTCCAAATTGACCACCCAATCATGCAATTAGCACCAAAACCAAGTGGAAAACAAACATCATGAAGCAATTTAAACAATATTCACAATTTGGTAAGGTGTAATGTGTGCAACAGTAAAGGGGGTTCAATTGGGGGTGCTCAACTCCTCAAAACTCCACAATTAGCAACTATGAAGTAACAAGGAACTCAAATCAACTCTCCTACAATCTACGACGAACCAATGTGACCCGATGTATGCAACAAATCGAAGAAATTTCAACAATTCAACCCAAGCACAAAAAGGGGCAAAACTAGGGTTCATAGCAAAATAAGCACAAAATCAAATAAAGTACAAGTAAATAATGGAAATGAGAGATGGGAAAGAGGTTTACCTTGATCGGATAGGAGTGGAATGCGAAAATTTCGAACGGGGAAGGGTTGGGGAAGGCTGGGCGTGCGTGTGTGTCGAGAGAGGGGGAGAAAAGAATGAGGGGAGGGTCTGTTCGTGTTTATTTTAAAAGCAGACTCCGTGCGTCTGTTTCGATCGACAGGCGAGCTGTCGATCGACAGACGCGCAATTTTTTGGATTTTCTATTTTTTATATATGCTTAAATAAATAAATGCGGAATTTAAAATTTAAATTTAACAGACTTGTGTCGATCGACAGGATTCCTGTCGATCGACACAATTATTGACTCGACAAAAATTTACAGGACACAAACTTGTCGATCGACACGATTCGTGTCGATCGACAGACTTACCCGACACAATTTTTTTTGAAATCACCCCTCTGTCGATCGACAGGATTCCTGTCGATCGAAACAGAGGCTTAAATTTTTTGAAAACTTAAATTAAAAGCTGGAAATTTTTCTAAGGCATGAAATAAATCCTAAAACACCTATGACTAGAAAATAGACTCCTAAACTAAAATAAAGCAATAAAATGATAGGTTACCTCCCAACAAGTGCTTCATTTAACGTCGTTAGCTCGACGATACCTCGGATCAAGGCCGGTCTAGATAATGCATTTCCACAGCTCCAATCTGCAGCGGGCTGTAGTAGTGCTTGACTCGGTTTCCATTGACTCGGAAAATTGTGCCATCCTGACCAGCTATCTCCACCACTCCATTGCTGGTAATGTTGACCACAGTATATGGTCCATTCCACTTGGACTGCAACTTTCCTGGCATGAAGCGGAGGCGAGAATTGAAGACTAGAACCAGACCTCCTTTGTAGAATTGTCGCCTCTTCAGGCCTTGATCGTGGAATCTCTTGGCTCGGAGCTTGTAATTCATGGAGTTCTCATAGGTTTCCTTACGGAATTCATCCATCTCATTCAAGTAGGCAGCTTGGCTCTCAGCAGCAGCCTTCCAATTCAGATTCAGGTCCTTCACAGCTCTCCATGCCTTGTGCTCAAGCTCCACAGGAAGATGACAGGACTTACCAAAGACCAACTGGAATGGGGACATCCCAATCGGCGTCTTAAAAGCAGTACGGTAAGCCCACAATGCGTCATCGAGCTTGAATGCCCAATCTTTCTTCATCTTGACAGTCTTCTCGAGGATCCCCTTAATCTCCCTATTGGACAACTCGGCGAGGCCATTCCCCTGAGGATGGTATGGAGTAGTAACCCTGTGCTTGACACCATAGCGAGCAAGAAGAGCAGAAATAGTTCGGTTACAGAAATGAGAACCACCATCACTCACCAAGGCTCTAGGAGTGCAGTATCGAGTCACCACATTCTTCTGGAGGAAATTCACCACAACTTTGGAGTCATTGGTGGTCGTCGGAATGGCTTCCACCCACCTAGAAACATAATCAACAGCCAAAAGAATGTAAGTGTAACCTCCTGAAGGTGGGAAAGGTCCCATGAAGTCAATCCCCCACACATCGAAGATCTCGACCTCAATCACTGGGGTCTGGGGCATCTCATCCTTCTTTGAAATATTGCCCATCCTCTAGCACCTGTCACAGTTAAAAACAAACGACTTGCAATCGCCATGGATGGTCGGCCAGTAGAACCCACTAGAGAGGACCTTGAAGGCGGTCCTGTTGGCAGCAAAGTGGCCACCGCTGGGAGAAGAGTGACAAGCCTTGATGATCTTGAAGAATTCAGACTGAGGCATGCACCGGTGGATAATGGTATCGGCATATCGGTGCCATAGGTACGGGTCTTCCCAATAGTAGAACCAGACCTCCTTCAGAAATCTCTTCCTTTCTTGCGGGGTAGACTCCGGAGGGGGAACTCCACTCACCAGATAATTGGCATAGTCAGCATACCAGGGAGTCTTGTTGCAGTAGTACTCCTTGAGATCCCTATCCTTGCATGCAAAGACCTGTTCATCAGGGAAAGTCTCTTGGATTCTCATCTTCTGGTCATCCCCCTCGACTGGATACTCCAACCTGGAGAGATGGTCGGCAATCACATTTTCACAGCCTTTTCGGTCCTTGATCTCCACATCAAACTCCTGAAGCAACAGGATCCATCTGATCAATCTTGGCTTGGCATCCTGCTTGGCAAACAAGAATTTAATAGCAGCGTGGTCAGTATAAACAACAGTTTTTGACCCTATCAAGTAGGGCCGAAATTTATCAAATGCATACACAACAGCCAACATCTCCTTCTCCGTGTTGGTGTAATTGCATTGGGCAGGGTTCATGGTCTTGCTGGCATAGTGAATGACATGGAAGAGCTTCCCCTTCAGCTGCCCTAGAACCGCTCCAACTGCAAAGTCACTAGCATCACACATGAGCACGAAGGGCTCATCCCAATCTGGAGAAGTAAGGACTGGAGCAGTCACCAATGCCTTCTTCAATTGCTCGAAGGCCTTCAGACACTCTGCATCAAAAACAAAAGATACGTCTTTCTCAAGCAGATTACAAAGAGGTCTAGAGATTTTAGAGAAATCCTGTATAAATCTGCGGTAGAACCCGGCATGGCCTAGGAAAATCCGAAATCCCTTCACATTGAGTGGTGGCCGCATCTTCTCGATTGTTGTGATCTTGGCTTTGTCCACTTCCAGACCTTCAGAGGACACCCGGTGTCCAAGTACGATCCCTTCTTTCACCATGAAGTGGCGCTTCTCCCAATTTAGGCACAGGTTTGTCTCAACACACCTCTCCATCACTGTAGCTAGATTCTGCAAGCAAACATCAAAGGAGCTACCAAAGACAGAAAAGTCATCCATGAAAACCTCCATAATGTGCTCAATAAGATCATGAAAAATGGACATCATACACCTCTGAAAAGTAGCAGGTGCATTGCACAAACCAAAAGGCATTCTCCGATAAGCAAAGACTCCATATGGGCAAGTGAAAGTTGTCTTATGCTGATCTTCTGGGGCCACTGCAATTTGGTTATAACCAGAATAACCATCAAGGAAACAGTAATAGGGATAACCTGACAGTCTGCCAAGCATCTGATCGATGAGGGCAGAGGGAAGTGATCCTTGCATGTGGCGGCATTCAGAGCTCGGTAGTCGATGCAAAACCGTCATCCTGTGACTGGTCTCGTCGCCACCTCTTCGCCATCCTCATTCTTCACAATCTGCATTCCCCCCTTCTTGGCCACAACCTGTGTCGGACTCACCCATTGGCTGTCGGAGATGGGATAGATCATCCCATTGTCTAGAAGCTTCAGTACTTCCTTCTTCACGACTTCTTGCATTGTAGGGTTGAGTCTCCTTTTAGCTTGTCTCTTTGGCTTAGCCTCTTCTTCCAAGTTGATCCTGTGCTGGCATATGGTTGGACTGATTCCTTTGATATCTGCCAGTGTCCATCCAATAGCTGACTTGTGGTCCCTCAAGACTCGTAGCAGCTTCTCCAACTCTGTAGAATTAAGAAAAGATGAAACAATCACAGGATAAGTATTGTCAGGACCCAAGTAAGCATATTGTAGATGAGAAGGGAGAGGTTTCAGCTCCAAAACAGGTGGTTCGGGCCCTTTTTCAGCCTCAGGTACGGCTGTGTCGGTCGACACAGCCTCTCTGTTGATCGAAACAGAGGCTACTTCTTTCTTCTTCTTTCTCCTAGACTGCCTGTCTACTGGAGATTTTTTGCATTTGTGTCGATCGACACCCTCCCTGTTGATCGACAGGGAGGCAATTTTCAACCTCTCGACACACTAGCTCTGTCGAGCGAAACAGAGGCATCAGCTCGATTTTTTTCTGCTTCTTTCACAAACTGGATCGGCAGAGGCTCCCTTTGGTTCTCCTTTGCCCTAGGTAACTCCTCCTTCACATCTAGCTCCACAATAAAATCCAGAAGCTCGTCACAGGCTTCATCAAGATCTGAAAAAGAAAATAAGGAGTGGTGAAGACATTGCTCTAGATAATCAGTTTCAGAATGCATAGAAAGTAAAGGAGAAGAAATCACCGGATCAAAACTGTCTATCACATGGCATTCTTCTTTGTAGCTCCCATCATCGTGTTTTTGCATGGACTTGAAAATATCGAAGGTCATAGACTCATTGTCGACTCGGAATGTCAGTTTCCCTTCTCGAATATTGATCAGGGCTCCTCCGGTCCTCAGAAACGGTCTCCCCAGAATCAGCGGGATGTTGTGATCCTCCTCCATGTCCAAAACAACGAAGTCAGCCGGGAGTATGAAATCTTTGACTCTCACTAAGACATCCTCCACAATTCCTCTTGGATAAGAGATCGATCTATCAGCCATCTGAAGAGTGATGGTAGTCGGCTTGATATTTCCAATCTCCAGTCTCTTGAAAATGGACAACGACATCAGATTGATGCTTGCTCCAGAATCGCAAAGCACCCTGCCGAATGTCTCTCCACCTATAACACAAGAAATAGTGAATGAACCCGGATCCTCTCTTTTCAGAGGCAGCTTCTTCTGAATAATAACACTGCATTCCTCAAACAGGTTCACCGTCTCGTGCTGTAGCATAGGTCTCTTCTGAGCAACCATATCCTTTAGGAATTTGATGTACCCCGGCATCTCCTGCAGAGCTTCCACGAGATGAATATTGATGTGCACCTTCTTCATGTTCTCTAAAAACTGTGCATACCTCTCATTCACCTTCTTCTTGGCAAATCGCTGCGGATACGGCATCGGGGGCAACTTTTCTCCTTGACCTAGCAGCTGTGTCGATCGACAGGGGTTCTGTCGATCGACAGGACCTCCTGACTCGATTTCTGGTTCTGGACCTCTATTTCGATCGACAGGATTTCTGTCGATCGAAACAGAGGCTTCTGCCTCGGGTTCCTGCTCCTTTTCACTCCCTTCTTTGGCCTCAGATTCGGCCCTTTTGTGTTCGGGTCCCTTGTAAGACTTGCCACCCCTCAAAGTAATGGCATTGACCTGATTTCTCTGATTCTTTGGGTTGGCCTGAGTGTTGCTCGGTAATTGCCCTTGTTTATGTTGTGAGCCAAGGGATGCGGCAATCTGGCTGACCTGTGTCTCTATGATCTGAGCATGTTTCTCCACTCTATCAACTTTGGAGTTGATACCTTCCACTTCTTTCTCCAAATTTCCAACTCTAATATCGGACCCTTGCATGAACTTGGCTAGGATTTCCTCGAGGCTCAGCTTTTTCTTTGGCTCAACAATTTCTCCATTCTCCACATTGAATCTAGCAGGAGGTTGCTCGGCAGCATCAGGATTTGAATATGAGAAACCTGGGTGATTCCTTGCTCGGTTGGGATTGTAGCCTTGATTGTAGTTCTGATTGTAGCCCTGATTTTGTGAATATCCCCCTCGGTTGTTATTCTGATAACCACCTCTTTGGATAAAGTTGACATTGGCGGCATCAGTCTCACCAGAAGAGGACAGAACTGGATCGACAGCAGCAACGGTTCGTCCAGATTCCATCTTGGCAAAGTCCTCTCTCAACTTCTTGATCTCTCCCATTAGGTCTACCTCGAGTTTTGCTACCTTCTCCACAGCTTTGACTGGCTCCTTGCGGCTACTAGACCATCTCTGACTGTTAGTTGTCATCTTCTGAAAGAAGGCCATGGCTTTCTTGGGACCCTTTGTCATCACAGAATCTCCCAATGTGGAATCCACCAGTTCGACAGTCTTTTCATTCAATCCTTCATAGAAAGTCTCAACTTGATCTGCCAAACAAAGATTGTGACCAGGACATAACCTCAGCAACTCCTTGTACCTCTCCCAGGCCTCATAGAAATTCTCATCGTGCCTCTGAGCAAACCTAATGATATCCTTCTTCCTTTGCCTGATGACACTTGGGGGAAAGAAATTCATCAAGAATGCGTTCCTCAGTTCCTTCCAAGTGCTGATGTTGGTCTTATCCAGAGCAGTAAACCATGATTGGGCCTTGTCACGCAGAGAAAAGGCAAAGAGCCTCATTCGCATGGCACTTTTGCTGACTCCATTGATCTCCACGGTGTTGCAGAGCATGACGAATTTGTCAAGATGAGCATAGGGGTCCTCAGTAGCTCGGCCCCCATATTGACTCTGCTGAACCATCTGCACCAACCCAGTCTTCAGTTCAAAGTTATTGGCGTTGATGCCAATGCTGAAATCAGTCTCCTGGAACTTTGGTCTGCATCTCTTCTGGATAGCATCTTCATCCTCGTTAGCATCAATCCCTAGATCATCATCCTCATCTTCATCATCTGAGGACTCATCAGGTGGATTGTTGTTCCGATTATTCCTGTTATTGGCTCTTTCCTGCTCCAGCATAACCATACGCTCCCGCATGACGTGCATCTCTCTCAAAAGCTCAGCTGTTTGCTCGGGAGTAAGGTTGGGAATGTTCTCTTGATTTTCATCAGCCATCTTGACAGTTTCACTGCTGGAAGCGGCTTCCTCTCGGTGTCTCCTGCTATTGTTTCTTCTGCACGTAGCCTCAATCTCAGGGTCGATAGGAATCGGTGCCTTACCACTCCTCCTTGTGTGCATTAACTACCTGAAAATAAATCAGGGGAAGAGTGAGTACACACAGAACATCAACTAAACTGAAATAAATTGACTAACACACGAATTGAACAATAAAACAGAAAAATCTGAAAAATAGCTTCTCTGTCGGTCGATAGAAATCGTGTCGATCGACAGGAAACCTGTCGATCGAAATTTTCCCTGTCGGTCGATACAGAGAGTAAAATTTAAAGGAAAAACTGGCAAAAATTTTAAAGGAAAATAATAAGAAAATTTTGTAAAATTGAAAGGAAAATTAAAATTAAAATTGCAACTTAAATCAACAACCCTAAACAGATTCAATAACAAGATAATTCTTAACAATCCCCGGCAACGGCGCCAAAGTTTGATCACTAATTTTTTTAATGATTTTTTATAGAATAGTGACAAGTTAAAATTATCGATCCCACAGAGATTGTAAAAGCGAACACCTCATATACTGAACCATTTGTTTTCAGTTTGTTGTCTAAGTAAATAGAAATTTGAAAGGGCTTTGAAATTTAAAACTAATTTTGCAAGAAAATTAAATTAAAGGAGGGAATTAAAATCGGGTTTTGAAACACTAGAGAAAGGATCATATTCCAGGGCAAGTTCATGTCAAGGATAGCATGCAAGGAAATTTCATCGATCAATTTGAAATAAAGATTTGGTGAAACATCAGGAAAATATTACAAATTCCAGGGTTTGGCAATTCATAAAGTAGATCATTAATTTCCTATATCCTTTCGGTCTCTAGGAAAATTAACAACTCCTTAAAAAAATCAGATTTATTCCTATGGATCAAATTCCTCTTTTCAGACATAATTAAAATCCATATTATCAATTCTTAAATCTATTAATCAATTTTCACTTTTTAGTCTCAAATTAATTAATTATGAAAACCTAATCAAATGGCCAATTTAATCAGATTAAGAAAAAGCACAAGAATTGATAAACCAATCAAAAGTATTGATCGATTTAATCACCTAAACATGCATCCAAGACGATCACATAAACCCTAGAATCTGAATAAGGGTTTACCTACACATATTCATGTTAAACAGAAATATGGAAAGACAAAACCTGTAACACAACTTCATAGAGAAAACAAGCCTTGTAATTGCATCCAATCTTCAAAGGTTCGAGTACAATCCTCACCACAATTCGAAGCAATTAAAGAGCAAGAAAAACTCTAGGGTTCTAGTCTCAAAAGTGGCATAATTCTGAAAACTCGCCTAAACAAAACAATATATACTAAGTTTAATTGTCCCAACATGGAAATAACTTAAAAGCATTAAATTCCTCCAGCACGACCCGAATTTCGATCGACACAAATTCTGTCGATCGAAATTGGGCTCTTGAAATCGAACACTCCAACGCCCTGTCGACTGCTTGCCTCTAAAGACCGTGTCGATCGACACGATTTCTGTCGATCGACACGAATGTTTCTCATGTCGATTGGCTTGATTTTCAACGTGTTCTTCATTTGCAACATGCCTCTGTTTTGATCGACACACTTTCTGTCGATCGAAACAGAGCCCTCAGTCAAAACTCCTTTTTCCAAACTTAGTCAATTTTTCACTCCAAAAACCTGCATTTTCGAGCATAACATACAACTCAGACATAAAACACTACGATGCTCATAATTTAAAGTAAACACACTATAATCTTATCAAAACAACCTAAAAATCCATAGATAAGTGAACGAAATAGCGCACTTATCAGTGACTAAATAAATTGAGTTCATGACTCTCAACACATCCAACCACTATCTATAATCATCCACCTCATCTCCTCATATACATCAACAAACTTAAAATTTTAATTTTTTTTCTAGCTCATTTTGAATCTCTTATGCTCTTTTCGATAATTTTGTATTCTTTTCTTTTCAGAGAGCTTATGAGAATTCTAATTATTTCTTTTGAGCTTCTTTTTGCACACATCTTGTCACCACTAATTTATCATTTCTTATCTCCAACTCACTTTCAATCAACCCCATACGTACCACAACTCAAGACACGAGTGAGACAATACTTTTCTTAATCTCATAGACAAGGAAAGAAAAATTGTACAGGCTCAAAGTGGCTAACTAGGGAAGATTTTATTGTGAAGGGACAGTGTTTAGGATATTGGGTTAACAAAGATGGCCTAATATCATCTCCTAAACTTGTGCACACTATGCAGTCTCAACACAGAAAATAGGCAAGTTCTAGAGAAATCAAAACACACATGTGAATCTCACATCAAACGAAATAAAGGCTCAAATTTCTCACACAAGGGTTTAAAAATTTTCTTCCACAGTTAATTTCAAATCAGCTCAATCAGCATGCAAGTATAAGTGTCAAATCAGTCCTATCATGCAGTATTCTACATTCATAGGTATCTAACCACAATCTAAATCAATTCAAACTCAACCTTCAATCAACTAATCTCACAATCTCATTCAGGTTATCTCAAAACTCAAAAATTTTCCCCACAAAATAGCATAAAATAGAAAAGAAAATAATTTAAAGACGGAAAGCAGAATAAATAAAAGATAGAACGTTCCATCTCTTGTCCACATCCCCCCAAACTTATTTCCAACTCAAAGAGTGGAATAAGTTTGAAAATCAGACAAAAGAGGGAACGATACCTGGTGGTTGAACTCAGACATCAACTTTTTATCCCCCGGAGTCTTCAAACATCGCTCAACGTGAACTAATTCATTTGGGCTCGGCGTTGATTTTTTTTTTCAAAACAAATGTTAACGCAAGACAAAAGCAAAACTAACAGAAATAAATAAAAAATGAGAAAGAAAAATAGTAAATTGTTGGGTTACCTCCCAACAAGTGCTTGATTTAACGTCGCAGCTCGACGGTACCTCAATTCACCTATTAAGGAGGTTGGGTCCAGACTGGCCTTTCCGCAACATCCTCTCCATCTTTGTTCTTGATGACTTCCACCCCCCATTTCTTGGAGTCTTCTTCCAGAAGGATCTTGTGCATGCATAATGAAGGACTGACTCCTTTGATATCCCCCATTGTCCACTCAATGATGGACTTGTACTTCCTCAGATGCGCCGGTAGTGGTTGGAGTTTCAAAACAGGTGGATCGGAGTTAGAAGGCTGTTGTTCCAGACCTGCATCGATCGACGTAGGATGTGCGTCGATCGTCGTGGGCAAAATTGCAGCGATCCCTTTTCCACGTCTCACTGTTTCGATCGATGAAACCGTCATGTCAATCTTTCCTCCTGCGTCGATCGATGAGCTCTTGGTGTCGATCGATGGGACTTCTGAGGCTGCGTCAATCGACGAGCTTCTGGCATCAATCAACGTGGACGATCCCCCACATTTTTCTGGCTTGTTCTGACGGTGTCGGCTTGGTAGTTGCTCCATTTTATTCTCCTTTTCTCGAGTTATCTTCTTGAACACATCTAGCTCCATCTCTTGATCCACAGGCTCATCCTTTGCCTCATCCAAATCTGAAGATGAAAATAGAGAGTGCAGAAGAGACTTTTCTAGAGAATCCGAATCAGTTTTAAGAGAAGATGAGGGAGAGGAAATCACTGGATTGAAACAATTTATCATATGGCACTCTTTCCGGTAGCTTCCTTCATTATGATTCTGCATTGTTTTGCCGATAGTAAAGGTGACTGACTCGTTATTAACCCGGAACGTCAGTTTGCCGTCAAGGATGTCAATCAGCGCTCCACCTGTCTTCAAGAAAGGTCTCCCAAAGATCAGCGGAATATTGTGGTCCTCTTCCATGTCTAGCACCACAAAGTCGGCTGGGATGATGAAGTCTTTAACCTTGACAAGCACATTCTCCACGATGCCTCTCGGGTAGAAGACAGAGCGGTCGGCCATCTGAAGTGAGATGGTGGTTGGCTTGATGCTTCCAATGGCCAACCTCTTGAAGATGGATAGCGGCATTAAGTTGATGGACGCGCCGAAATCACAAAGGACCTTCCCAAAGGTCTCTCCTCCTATGACGCAGGGGATCGTGAAGGATCCCGGGTCCTCCCGCTTCAGCGGCATCTTCTTCTGAATCACCGCACTGCATTCCTCGAACAAGTTTACCGTCTCATGCTCCATAAAGGGTCTTTTCTGAGAGACCATGTCCTTCAAAAACTTGATGTACCCGGGCATCTCACGCAATGCTTCAACCAGCGGAATGTTGATGTGCACCTTCTTCATGTTCTCCAAGAAGCGTGCATACCTCTCGTCCATCTTTATTTTAGCAAAACATTGCGGGAACGGCAGGGGAGGCTTATACATAGGTGGCTCGATAGGAGTGGGCGTCGATCGACGTGAGGTCTCGTCGATCGACGTGCCCTTGCGATCCTCTGTCGATCGACGGGGCTGCGTCAGCGACAGCTTCTTTGGCCTGCTCGACATCTTCTTCCTCCTTTAAATCAGTCCTTGCTTGCTTTGGCCCTTCATAGGATTTTCCCCCTCTTAGAGTGATGGCATTCACTTGGTTCATCTGACTATGAACTTTGGGGTTGGCTTAAGTATTGCTAGGCGATTGCCCAGGTTTGTGTTGGGCTTCGAGAGCTTTGGCGATCTGAATGACCTGAGTCTCTATGATTTGCACGTGTTTCTCGACTCGGTCCACCTTGGTCTTTACTCCAGCTATCTCTTGCTCTAGTTTTCCCACTTTGTCAGTGGATCCTTGCATGAACTGGGCCAAAATCTCCTCGAGATATGGCTTCTTTTTCTCCACCACGACTCCATCTTGTACTTCAAATCCGGGTGGTGGCTGCTCTGCAGCCTAAGGGTTCACATATGAGAACCCTGGGTGGTTCCAGGCATGAGT
The DNA here is from genome assembly GCA_026898455.1 of Plectranthus barbatus. Lineage (NCBI taxonomy): Eukaryota > Viridiplantae > Streptophyta > Magnoliopsida > Lamiales > Lamiaceae > Plectranthus > Plectranthus barbatus. The sequence goes on along the minus strand of JAPKLW010005512.1, from coordinate 5,367 downwards.
GGAGTTGTAGGGCTGGTTATTTTGCTGATATCCTCCGCGGTAGTTGTTTTTATAACCACTCTGTTGGATAAAATTGACATCTACACACTCCCCATCAACTGGAGCTTGGATTGGCTCCACCGCTGCAACAGTCTTCTCCGCTTTCAATGTAGCGAAGTCTTCATGCAACTTCTTTAATTCGGCTGCTAGATCAGGTTCTTCAGTGACCTTGTCCACAGCTTTCACAGGTTGATTGCGAACTGAGGACCACCGGTGATTGTTGTTGGCCATCTTTTTAAAGAATTCCATAGCCCTCTTACCACTCTTTGACATGATGGTGTCTCCTAGCATAGCATCCACCAATTCGACGGTCCTCTCATTCAGCCCCTCGTAGAAATCTCGGCCTGCTCCCCCAATGACAGTCCATGTCCCGGACAAGATCTCAGCATCTCCTTATAGCGCTCCCATGTCTCGTAGAAGCTCTCATCTGGGTATTGAGCAAACCGTGTGATCTCCTTACGCATCTGTCTGATGACGCTAGGGGGAAAGAAGTTCTCTAGGAACTCATTCCTTAGTTCTGCCCATGTGCCGATGCTTGTCTTGTCCAGTGCAGAGAACCATGACTGTGCTTTATCACACAAAGAGAATGCGAACAGACGCATTCGGATCGCGCTCTGGCTGACTCGGCTGATCTTGATAGTGTTGCAGAGTAATATGAACTTGTCGAGGTGAGCATATGGATCCTCGGTAGCTCGTCCACCGAATTGGTTTTGTTGCACCATCTGTACCAATCCGGGCTTCAACTCTAAGTTATTAGCATTGATGCCAATCCTGAAATCTGTCTCCACGAATCAAGGACGGTACTTTTTCTGGATAGCATCCTCGTCCTCGTCATCATCTGACTCCCCTAGCCGATCCTGATCTTCTTCATCTTCATCCTCAGGATCATCTTCAAATAGAGGATTGCGGCGAATGTGCCGGTTATTCTGATTGTTCCTCTCGAGGTTCAGTTGTTGCAGTTGCTCCCTCATGACTCACATTTCTTGAACTAGCGTTGTTTGCTCCTCCAAAGTCAGCCCTTGCGGAGGTGACTGTACAATTGGCTGTTGTGCATTGTCCAGCGGTGGTACTTCGTCTACCATTGCTTGACTACTCGAGCCTTCTTGGGTGCGCTTGTTATTTTGGATTTTTCTGCACGTGGCTTCAATGTTCGGGTAATAATAAAGCGGGTCCTTTCCTCTAGCTCTCGTACTCATGCACTACATGTACAACAAAGAAGGTAGCGAAGTAAAACTGAAAATAAACTGAAACAAACGAAAAAAATACAAGAATCGAAAACAGAAATTTAAAGGGGGCGTCGATCGACATGGACCTGGAAAATGAAATAAAAAAAGAAAACTGAAAATACGAAATTTTACAACCTAAATCAGTATTTTGATTACAGAATTAATAGTAGGATAAATTCTATTCTTTCCCCGGCAACGGCACCAAAATTTGATCACGTATATTTTTAACTCGAGATTTAGCAAAGCTAATAATATAGCGGCAAATAAAATTATCGATCCCACGAGGAAAGAAATAACGAAAAATCCTAAGTACTAATCCATAAGTTCTCGAAATACTAGCTAGGGGGATTTTAGAATTAAAGGTTTTGGATTTCAAATTGATTTTGGAAAACAGAATTTAAAACAAGAAAATTAAATAGCTTTTGAGAAAATATATGCGAAGTACAGATTCCAGGGATATGTACCTATCAAGTATGACATGTATGAATGAATTGATTAATTCCTAATTTAATTCCTCTTCGTAGTGAAACATCAGAAAAGTATTATGAACTTCTTTGTTGGACAATTCATAAAGTAGATTAATTAATTACCTATCTCCTGTCGGTCTAAAGATGAATTAATTAACTCCAGAATTCTACGGATCTATTCCTATAATTTATTCCCTTCAGTTACAACAAGAAATCAAATTATATTGTGAAAATCTCTTTCCATTGTAAAATATTAAAGTTATGTCTATAATTCTCAACTATGTAATCCTAAGATGTGGCCAGCATACTCAAGATTAAGAATAAAATCAGATTTCACAAACTACGAGGGAAAGGGAAAATAATTCAATTAATCAAACATGCATACATTGATAGTTCGAAACCCTAGAATCTGAGAAGAAAGTTAGTTACACATAATCATAGTAGAATTCATCAAAGATAAATAAAACCTGAATTGCATAAGAACTTGGGTCTGAATGTCTTTCCCCAAAAATCTGTCTTCAAACATAAAACTCAACTAAAGCTTGGAATCTCTCCAAATCTGAAATATGGAATGAAGTACACCTAAAAATCGAATTTACAGAGATATATATAAAGGTGGAGGCATATCCTATCAAATCTAGGGCTAAAGATATGAAATATCTCGATTTTCAACAAATTCTCGCGCCCAGACTCCCGTCGATCGACGGAGCTTTTTCTCCGGCGTCCCTTCTGCGCGGTCTCACGGTTTGGGCCATAACTTCCTCTCCCAAACTCCGATTGACCCGATTCCAGTTGCGTTGGAAAGCTAACTCGAAGCTCTATCCAATGCCATGCGCCAATAGCCCGAATTCCTCATTTGGAAGAACTCTTCACTGCTACTCTTACACGTCACTGCTTTCAGAACAATTTTCTCGTGAATTTAGGCCTAAAACCTGCATGAACATCAAAACACGCCTAATACCACCTAAATATGGACTCATGCATAAAATATAAGGATAAACTTAATAAAACCACATAAAATAGTAGAAAATAATATAGATAAGTGAGTAAAATAATGAACTTATCACACACTCGTTCTTCTTTGCAGTGACCTTGGCTCTCTTCCCCTTCCTAGACTTGCTATCACTGCCTGTGTTTCCTGAACTTGCTCTCAGCACCATCGTCTCCAACCTTAGAGGTTGTCGAACCAGTACTAGAACCAGACAGAACAGGTTTCCGTGCTCGTATGGTAGACTGCTCCACTACAAGATCCTCAAGCAGCTCATGCAGAGCATACTCTCCCTTTGCAGCAGCAACTACCTTAAAGTCATAATAGGATTCCGGAAGAGAATTTAAGATAATATCAATCTCGCCTTGCGCACTGATATTACCACCCCGCACAGTAAACTGTCTCATGAGATCAATCACAGACATCATGTGCGTAGTCACTGAACTATCCCCAACCATCTTCTTGCACACAAGATTGTGCACAAACTTACAGTTAATAGTTCGCTCCACTTTGCCAAAGGCTGTCGAGAGTTCCTTCCAAAGCTCTCCAGCCCTTTCGAGGTGTTCATACTTATACCTTAATTCTCTAGACAGGGAACCCGTGATGAGCCAGAAGGCAAACTCATCAGCATCCTCCCATCTGTCATAGAATTCAAGCTCAAGCTCGCACACTCCTCTTTGAGAACGCAACAGTGGATCCATGTAAAGAACATGTGCTTGATTTTTCAGATAAAGGATGTGTTTGATGCAGAAACTCCATTCATGGAAGTTTGGACCAGTTAGAGGATTGAGAGCAAGTAAATGATCGACAGTGGACATAGACATATCTGAAACAATAAAGATCTTAAATAAGAACATACATGTAGAACTTCGAAAACAAATGCATTGAAAACCTTTTAATAAATCAAATACAAATGTTTTCCACTAATTGCCCAAGAGTTCCCACCGCAAGCTACACTCGTAGACGTTTACGATGTCACCCTCAACCAGAACTGCGGGTTTTAAGCCCCAATCCATTTAATTTCACTACCATGTCAGGATGCTTTTGACACTAGAAATTAATAATTAGTGAAAACCTTAGACCAAGTCATCTCTCAAGAACAGGGAAGCAATTCTTACATTATATTCTAAGATGCTTCTAAGCCATTAACCACAAATTTAACTCCGGCCAAAAGAGACAGTTTAGCATGGCACGTAACCATACCGCACAACTCTTAAAGCTTTTGTTATCTATAATTTAAATCAATCCTAGAATACTTGTGAAAGAGATCTACGCAAGCTACACTCGTAGACGTTTACGCAAAACCCTCCCACTATTCACATGATTTAAATTGTTTGTCTAGAAATCCCAACAACCGTACCCATGTACCTCTAGGAACTAACAAGCTACACTCGTAGATGTTTACTAGAACGAGAGATACACTTACAGCCTAGGACCGCTTTGTGGAGGTCTATTGATTTTAATTAAAAAATTTGCTTAGTATTTTTCTTTTAAAAGGTTTCTTATATGCGCACACATAATTTCTTTGTCATTATATTTTCCAAATTTTTGCATGTAATTAAACAAGCCCAAAAATTCCCAAAATATAATCCAACAAAAGAAATTAATCACATAAGCATGCTTGAAAAGCTGTAAATAATAAAAGCAATAAATCATGCTTTTCCTATTATCTACACATGCTTAATTGCGCACATAAATAAATCACATATCATACGAGGACAATTAAGGCAAACAAAAATTCCTCGTTGCCCCAAAATTAGAAAAAAATCTATGTATTACAATTTGAAATTTGAATCTAATTTTGGATAAATCCAAATCTTTTTCAAATCTTCCAAATCTTCAAGGGCCTTCAAATCTGGATACACCAAATCTTTTGGAATTTAGGCCTTTGTGATTTGATGATTTGCCCTAACCCTAATGCAAACCCTAGGGTTTACAGAGGATTGCACAAACCACCAAAAACACGAGCCACCGCAACGGGACAGCAGCAGCCGACGACAGCCACAGCCGCCACCGACCAACCACCGCGCGCACCGTGCGCCCGCGCCCTGCCTCACACGCGCGCGGCCGCGCGCTGTGGGTGCTGCCCGCGCGCGCCGCACGCCCCAGCCGCGAGCCTGCCGCGCCGCGTGCCGTCGTCCGTCATCGGCCCTTCGTCGGCTCCGTCATCGTTCTTCGTCCTCGACCCGTCCAAATTAAATTTGAAAAATTACAGAAAAACTATTCTATTACAATTTTTTCAAATCTACACTAATCATGGATTTTCTCGTGATTTTACAAAACAATTCAGCCCTACACGGATAAACCACCGCGGGCTGAATTAACGGGTCGCCACGAGGAACAAAAACCATCCACAATAAACAATAAATCCATACATGAAAATTGAATTCAATTATGAACAACAGAGCCATAAATCAGAAACCTAGCTCTGATACCAATTGTAGGGTTTTTCCGTGAACCGAATCACCAAAACCAAACTGAACCGGATTGATTTATGGATATTGCACATAATTCAAATTCACAAAACCCTAGCATGCTCCTATGAATTTAATAACCAGTATTGTGGATTGAGGAATTACCGTTATTCCGTCGAGTCTGTACCGATCTTTTGCGTTTGAATTCCAAACTTCAATTCAACCACGCAATT
>JAPKLW010005511.1:0-20716 GCA_026898455.1 Plectranthus barbatus | reverse complement strand
CTAAGATTGAGATGAAATCGTGATGGAAATTGGAATCTAGGGGAACTCCTAACTAGATCTAATGTAAAATGACAAAAAGCTCTTCAAATAACTGAGTTTCCCCCTTTAATAGACGAGCAAACAGGGCCTCGGATCGCCCAGTCGAAGCTGGAAACCGCCAATTTGCGGGACAAATCCAGTCTGGCTCGCCCGGTTGAAGTGGCTCGACTGAGCCACTTCTCTTTTGGCTTGGCTCGGCCGATCGAGCTCTCTGTCCGGCTTGGCTTGGCTTGGCCGGTCCTGCTCCGCTCGGCCGGTCAATGCCTCCGAACTCCAAATTCGTGCGATTTTCCTCCAAAACTCCACCAAAAATGCTAGTTTATGCCCAAAACCTATCCTACAACATTCAAAACACAAAAACACGAAAACACGACAAAAGAGCAACAAAAACATATGATATGAGAGTAAAATGGCCGCAAACATGCACGCTCACACAACGAAAAATAGGTAATTTTACGCACATATCACTAACGCACTTAAACTTTAAAACTATCAATTATATAGCCAGAAATAACATTGCTACAGGACTGCCCAAAGAGACCATCAAGAAGAAAGGAGTATGCAGAGCTTGCCAACAAGGAAAACAAGCCAAGGCGTCCTTCAAATCCAACCCAGAAAAGGCCACATTAAACAGAATCCTTGAACTGCTGCACATGGATTTATTTGTCCCTGTGACTCCACCCACTATAGGTAATAACATTATATTTTAGTCGTTATTGATGACTATTCCAGGTACACGTGGGTGAGACTGCTCAAGAGCACTGATGAGGTGAAGATAGTCCTGCCGGAGCTGATACTTCGAGTGCAAAATGACAAAGAGCTCACGATAAAAAGGATAAGGTCTGACAATGGTACAAAATTCTGTAACAAAGCAATAATGGATTTCTGCGCCGATGCTGGGATAGGACATGAAAGGTCCACTACAAGAATACCTCAGCATAACGGTCTGGCAGAAAGGAGGAACATGACTCTAAAGGAGGTCGTACGAACAATGCTTGCCGATACAGATCTAGGACAAAGATACTGGGGAGAAGTTGTAATGAATGCATGCTACATGCATAATCGAAGCGGTTTGAATCTTCGCTTCAACAAGACTCCCTACGAAATATATCATGGTTGTAAGCCTTCCTTAGCTCATCTTCGTACTTTTGGTTCACCATGTTATATTCATAACAATGGGAAGTCAAAGTTAAGTACTTTTTCTCCCAAAGCTGACGAAGGAGTGTTCCTAGGATATAGGCATCATTCGCACAAGGGTTATAGAGTGCTTAACAAGAACACCAAGCTTATGGAAATAACATGCAATGTTATTTTTGATGAAGCTACTTTAGTGTGTAGGACCATGAGAAAACACAAAGATGTGATTCATGAAACCAATAATGTCAATAGACTTTCAGGCTCGAATACTTCCGAAGCTGAACCGATCAATTCAACTAGGTTGATGAGTGAATCTTCATCTATGCTGGAGATCTTAGTTGATCAGCAAATAATCGAGATGGTCGGTGATGCAACTGGTAATTCTGAGGCCACCCTAAATCCTCTCAATGAGCTCACGTTTCAAGGGGGAACTCAAGAAGGAGAAACCAATCAGCAAAATGAAGATGTTGCTGAGGATCCCTAAAGTCGCGAGAGGACTGCTGAAGACAACACTGCTAATATGGACCAGGAGCAGACTGCTGAAGACAGGTGTATTACTCCTGTAGATACAGATCCAGCAAACGACGCATCCGAAGACAACCATTCAACAGATGTCAACCCAATAAGTGTAGCGGACAGTCTGAACAACCTACAACTTGTTGATGTACCTATTTCTGAAAGTCAAATTGGAGCATCCATCAGTCAAACCATTCCAGTTACAGAGCTGCAAAGACCGAAGTGGCTGCTAAGAGATCATCCTACAAAAGTAATATTAGGAGATCTTGCCAATCCAATTTGAAGCAGACACAGCGCAATGCTAGTCTGCTATATATATCTCAGGAGGAGCCGACCAAAGTTGCAGACACACTTAAATCCGCCGATTGGATCAACGCAATGCAGAAAGAATTATCAAAATTTCACGTAGAATCATGTATGGAATCTCGTAGATCGGCCAACACATCAATCGGTGATAGGCACCAAATGGGTATTCAAGAACATTAGCAAGATAAGTGTAAGACATTAGAAATACTTCCGCTGCATATACAAACACTCTGATCGGGGACCAACAAGCTTCGAAAGTAAGCTCACTCTGTGAGACTTGAATCTCTCGGTATGAGCTCGCAGATTGCGTTAAGAACTCGTATGTGTAGGTCATGAATCGTGAAAGCGTAACCTTTTTCTGTTGATTTCTCCTGTATTTATAGCCGTGAGATTTAAATGTTTGAAATAAATGTCCGTTAGAGACAAATTGGAAGGTGTCCAATCAAATGTCTCTATTGGCTACAACGTTCGGCGGGTAGGTGATGCTTTTTCAGATGATCTATGCTTGCTCCACCTTTTTCTGATTTTGACAACGACGTTTTGACTTTTTGTCAGAACACCAATATTTGCTAGTATGAGGAATCCCGGACTGGTTGTCCTAGATAGCGAAACTTGAAATTTCGTAATTGTCGGCTTTAAGGGTTCTCCATTCCTTAAAGTTTGTTCTTCTTCAGTACATTCCTCATGCATTTCTTCTTGTCTTCCTGTGCTGGGACCTAGACTAGGAAGTCTATGCTGGTGTTGTCATACTTCCAACTCCATATTGATGACGTCAGCATTTGAAGTATGGTCCATCCCCTTTGCAGTTAAGTATCGTTTGAGTGATCATTCCATACTTGCTGGATTCGTACTTGGTGAAATTTATACTTCCGCGAGACTCGTGTTTTTCCAGGATTTTTATCTTAACCTGTTGAGTCTTTCGCACGTACTAGACTTATTGGTCTGTCTAGTCTCCAGATTAGTATCAACTTACAACTCGATAAAAGAAAATATATACAAGACTTTACATTTTTCATCTAAGTTGAAACTATCTAAGATGGCTTTTACATACTTTGACCCACCAAAACATAAAATAAAAGGAAGGATATTTCTATCGAATTTCCTAACAATTTCTCACTTTTTGGTGTGGTAAAAGCCATGTCTAATATAATCCAGAGAATAAAAGCAAGTATAATATGCATCACTTAAATTAAAGACTCCGATCTATTTCATACTAGGATCTAAGCATTTGACAACTAAAAATGTATCAGGAATATATTTAAAATATTTAAGCCATTTTTGGTCATCTCTACTAGAACAAGTTTTAAATTATCATGAGCACTACAAGCATTTAATTGTGCACCTAAATAAGTTTGTGACTTATGCATCTATAATGCAAATATTTACCTTGAAGTACCAGATTACATTCAACAATTAATTCTCTAACAACAACAGTATAAGCACTATCATCATTAAATTTGTTGGTCTTAGAGTATAATGTAAATGTGCAGCGGAAAAAAATTGTTCAATTCAGTATCTTGTACTTATCCAAGCTGAGAATGACGAGTCAGCTTGGTCTGTTTAAAAGACACTTAATTACGTGGCGTTTACTTTGGTTTAACTATCAATATTCAAGATATACTCTAACACTTGAGTGTTAGGTTTCAAACCAGATAAAGCTATACTGACATATAAAGAAATAAAGCGGTAAATGACAAATAGGTTTATAGTGGTTCGGACTAAACGTCCTACGTCCACTCTTCAGACACTTGGTCTGGTAATCCACTAAGCTTAGAACGTTTACTAATGCTCCTACGATTATTTTCTTATTGGTGAATGCCCCCCGTCCACCGATCTACAAGCGCACTCGTCTGGTCATTGCTTAGTTCCTTGCTTCGCAGCTCCTCAGAGTGTGGGCGCGCCACTCAGCCTCCTTGTAGCAGGAATGGGGTGCTTATAGTTCCCCCGTGAACTATCTCTTTTGCGGCAGGTTGCCCGTAAGAGTCAGAGTACATTATGTACTTGACTGTTGTAGTTTTTCCTAGAGAGAAAAAAATACCAAATGGTAACTCAAGAATTCAGAGATTCTGAGTCTCGTGCTCACTTGGTGACACACCGAAAGCTGAATAGCCTCGAAAGTAAGCTTACCCTATTAAGCTTAAAACATTCGGTGGGAGATACACAACTTGATGGCTAAGTGCTCTAGATCGCTTCTGTAGTCTTGTTTGAATATTCGTGTCTATATCCTTCAGTAGTCTTGTATGAATATTCGTGTCTGTAACCTTCTTCTTCGAAGGTTTTTTGTATTTATACCCGAGATGTTGAAGGTTTGAATTTAAGACCCGTTAGAGACAAAATGTAAGATATCTTATCGGGTGTCTCTATTGGTTGCAGCGTTCGGTGGATAGGTGTAGTTTTTGCAGATGGTCTACACCTTTTTCTTACTTTGATAGCGATGACTCGTCTTTTATCAGAACGACAGTATTTTGCCAGAATGAGGAATCCCAGACTGAGTGTCCTAGGTAGCAAAACTTAAAGTTTCTTGCTTGCAGACTTTGAGACTTCTCCAATCATTAAAGTCTGTTCTTCTTTCGGTTCCTCTCTTCCTCATATGCTGGGAACTAGACTGGAAAGTTTATGCCGGTGTTATCATACTTGCAACTCCATGCTGATGACATTATCTCTTGAAGAATACTTGGTCCCATACTTCTTAGTATGGTTAGAGCGATTGCACCATACTATACTTGGATTCGTACTAACGAAATCCATACTCCACTAAACTCTTTTTCTTTCAGGCTTGTTATGCGTATTACGTTCTTCTAGCCTGTTGAGTCTTCTGCGCGTACTAAACCTTTTGACTAGTCTAGTTTCCGACGTTAGTGTCAGCTTACAACTCGATAAAGAACCTACACAGGACTTTACATTTTGCACCTAAGCTGAGGACTAAATAAGAAGACTTTTACAATATTTGACCCACCAAAACATAAAATAAAAGGAAGAATATTTCTATCAAATTTCCTAACAAAATCCAATCGATTTTTTTTATTTATTTATTCTATATTAATGTGCAATTTGTATAATTAATCTAGAAATATTATGTGTAGTATGATCTTTATTAAATTTCCTATGTGCAATTATTTGCTTATTTAGATTCCATGAATTATCTATCTAATGAAAAGTTATATCCATAAAATAGTTTTTAAAAATGCGATCTTTCCAAATATCAAAACAAATTGAAAGTGCATGGTCGAGTTTGCGCAAATTAGCTTGTAAATTTAGTCTATATTTTCTAATTAAAATTTTAATAGTCCTAGTCATTGTTTTCTTGTAATTCTTTTAGCCGCTAGTTGATAATATTTCATAACAGTTTCAAAGTGATTGCTATTAGCAAATTGAAATGCTAGAAACTCAACCTATACAAATTTAACCATTTCTTCTTTACCTTTAGTTTTATTAAAAATAAAAGTATACATAGAAGGTTGATCTTGAGTGGTACCTTCCTCACGTGGATGTTTTTGAGAAATGTGTCTACAATAGGTACCGTACCCACCGCCGGTAGTAAATTTATATTTTTTTTATCGCAATAATTGCAAGAAAGGTCGAAATGCTCGGGCATATATCTTTTTTTTTACACTTAACTTTATGAAAATATTTAGTAAAAAGATTAGACTTTACAATATTAGGTTGCATACCATGACTTACCTCTCGTACTTCCTCAATTTCATCATCATTTGGTTGTCCACCTCTATCTCCACTTATGACATTGTCACATCGTTTGCCTTCATTGTCATCGGATAGACAAAGATGAATGTTGTCGGTGTTTTAACCTCCGCTTTCATGCAATACACCGGCTATAAACATCTAGAATATCTCTCAGCGGCTACAAATTCAAACATTCTCCTACTTCGTCTATAAATAGACGAAGTACTCCAATAGAGAAGGTTACTCGAAAACCGATTCAGAACTATTGGTCAACGAAACTGAAACACCGAACATTAATGTGCGATCAAAACTCAAGCTTAAATCTTTCGTTCGAGGCTTTTTCTAAGCTAACCGTGTGCCATCTTGGACACGAGACTTGTTGCTTTCTAAGCACAAGTTTAATCTTGGTGTTCTTACTTTCCAAGTAAGAACACAACAGTCACTGCCTATCTCCTAGCAGTGATCCTCACGGGCGTTTAAACGCATGATCAATGATTCTGGGAAGAACTTTAAGTTCTCAAGTTCCAGAGACGGAAGTTGCATGTTATGCCCACACTTCGAATCTGCAAAGCTGAAGGAGACCAGAGGCCTGGACGAGTGAGCAAGTAGATGGGTGGACATTGCATTTACTAGCTTGTGATAGATCGTGAGACCAAACTGTAACCAGAATCTTAATGTATTCTTGACACAAGGTCTGAAGAGAGGACGTAAGACTTTTGTGTCCGAACCTCCATAAATCATTTTTGCGCTTTACTACTTTAACTTACTTTTGTGCTTGGATTTTAAAAGTCAACTCTCCAAGTGTTGAAATATACACTCGAACCAAACTTAATTGCAAACACGCTAATAACCATTTTTCAAAAACATAAACTGGTGAGTAACAACCAGTTTGTAAGTGCAAGTTATCTTTGAAGTATTTCCATTGTGCATCTTAATACTTTGATCTGGGTCCAACAATCTTCGTGCATATTTATAAATCTCTACCAAAATAGAAATACTACATATTTACGTTTAAAATTTTCACAAAAATGTAAGGAGTGAACACAAAATCAATAAAAATAAGATTCCATTTTACAAAGTGAACTAAACTTAAATAACAAATTATGCTTGTATATATAAATTTAAATTAAAAGAAAAATTAGTGTTTGTAAAGAATTTGCTGAAAAAACGACAAAAAAATATATTTTTTGTTAATTATATAAATTATATATGAGTACAAATAGTTGAGATATATAAAAATTAATTTTGTTTTTATTTTTTTTGGTAGGAACAATTATTTTAGACTATTTTGTTTTAATATATTAGGAAATTATTGTGATTTTTTAAAATATATTACTAATTATGCATATTATTAAAATATATGCCAAGCTATTACTAATTTCATTTTAAATTTATAACGGGAGAAAAATTTGACATACGAAAGTTGACGTAGCTCACTAAACGACACTCAAAATTTACATAATTATACGTCAACATACAAATATATTATAAATTAAAATTATTGTAGTCTCTCAAATTCTTATCGATGAATTTTTGCTATAGTCATAAATTTAATCAAATCTGGTAATTTGGTACACATGATTTATAATATATCAAAAAAAATTATTATATATTTATTATTTTAAGTTTGTTGTTACCCCTGTTCGAGGTGCAGTGACAAAAAAAGCGTCTTGTACTCCATATGATAAAGAGATTATTTTTCAAGATTTTGTATTGGATGCCATTGATTCTTAAATCACATGATTGATCGTAGGACCCTGATTTCACATGCAAGATTTACCAAACTCCCTATATTCATATCTAACCTCCCTATCACACTCACACCTAATGAAAGAGAACATCTAATTCCAGTAATTCCAGTTTTCTATTTTATTCTTTTTTCCTTGTTGAATATTCAATATTTATTTGATATTGTTAATAAATTAGTTTTTAATAATTGATTTATTTTAAAATCCAAATATAATTGGTTCCATCTCCATTAAATAATATTTTTATTATTTAAATGTAATTAGTATTTGATTATCAAGAATTAATTAATTCATAATTAAATAAAAAGTGGAAATATATAAAACTAGCCATTTTTATTATTAAAAAACCTTAAATAGTCATTGTTATGTACTCATTCAAAAAATAGCCAAATTAAAATGAATGGACATAAATATCCCTATTATGAATAGGGTTTAGACTTACCAATCATTAAATCAATAGTATTATCGTTAAGAACACATTTAAATAAGAGTCAAAATCTTAAATAGCCACTTTGGCTATATAAAAACCTTAAATAACCACTTTTATATACACATTCAAGAAATAGCCATATTCCTAAAATATCCTCATTTTTCATATATAAATCCCAAACTTCTCAAATATCAATTTTAAATTCATTTGTGATATTGCAAATATTCAAATTTAAAATCAGTAAGGTTTCCTAATAATTTTTTTTACAAAATTTTTATTTTTTTAATATAAAAATCTTTATTAGGTTGCGAATTTAAAAAAAAACAAATTGATCTAATTTAATTTTACAAGTCGAAAAACTGTTGTATTTAATTCTTTAAATTAATGTAATTTAATTTTTTATTTATTTATAAAATTTTAGCAAAACACAAATTCTAATTTTTTTATTATATATATATATATATATATAGAGGAGGGATCATGTAAAAAAAATTTCTCCTGTAAAAAAAAAGAATGAATCATGTCCATCAGATCTAAAAAAATCAATGGCTGATATGCAAACAAGCAATGACTAAAAACACAATCAAGCAACAACTTAAATACAATCAAGCAACATTGTAATCAAGCAATGATCTGAACACAATCAAGCAATGTCATAAGCACAATCAAGCATCTTTCTCACTTTCTCACGTTAAGAATTTTCTCACTGGATCCGCTCCATATATATATATATATATATATATATATATATATATATATTTCTAAAACTTTCAGTTCAAATCGCAAAAACACAAAACGCAATACTTATTTCATTTAATTTTTTTTATCTATTGTTAAAAATTAAATAGTCAAAGTAGAAATAAATATTAAGTGCAATTATTTAAATGTTTTCTTAGCAATTATTCTAGCAATAACGATAATACTATTGATTTAATGATTGGTAAGTATAAACTATATTCATAATAGGAATATTTATGTCCATTCATATTAATTTGACCATTTTTTGAATGAGTACATAATAATGGCTATTTAAAGTTTTTGTATAGTAAAAATGGCTAGTTTTATATATTTCCACTTTATTAAATAATTGCTCCTAACATTTATTTCTACTTTGAGTTTTGAGTTTTTGCGATTTGAACTAAAAGTTTTAGAAACAAATATATATATATAGAGTTGGTCACCTGAGAGACGGTCTCACAATTTTTTTTATTGTGAGACAGACTTTAATACATTATTTCAATAAGTTAAATACATTATTTCATTTTTAAAAAGTACATTATTTGCAACAAAGAAATACATCATTTGTAATTAAAAAACACATCATTTTATTAAATTCATCTCACAACAAAAATGACGAGACTTCATTTACAATAAAGAAACACATCATTTCTTTAAATTCGTCTCACAATAAAAATGATGAGACCGTCTCATCTGAGAATTTGTCATATATATATATATATATATATATATAGAGAGAGAGTTGCGTTCATTTCTGAACTAAGTGTTGTGAATGAACAGTGAACATATATCCTACCTTTGATTTATTTAATCCAGCGGCTAATTTAATGACACGTGTCAATTAAATATTCTTTTTTTATTTCATTAAGGGTAGTATGGGTATTGTAGTGGAATTAAATTATGGACGGTTATTAAGTTTGGTAACTGCAATATTTACTCAAGATTTGATTTATATCATATCTTTTTTAAGTTCCATTTTATTCGATCCTTTTCTAACTACTGACATTAATTTAGTTTTAACATCATCATCTTTATTATACAGTCGTTCATCTTTTTTTTTTTTTTGCGCCATTTTTTCACAAACTATCATGGACGACATACCAGGTAATATTTTATATGTTTAGTTTTTTTCATTTCTTTGTTCGTTGGCATGGATACTTTTTTATTCTTTCGCTCGTATAGTTTTTTTATATTTGTTTTATAGTTTTTTTTTATTTATTTGTTTAGCATGGCTAAGTTACACAGTACGTATTGTTTTTTTTTTAATGTTATGTTTCACATATTTTTTTTTATGAATTCAAAACAGCATAAATATTTATTTTGTTTTTTGATCAGTTATGAATTTTATGTTTTTATTTCTTGATTGTGAATTTGCGTATAGTTTTATTTATATATCAGGTTAGAATTTTGATTTGTAAATACATAATTTTGTTGTAGCAGTTTTGTATCATTATTATGAAGTGAATATATCATTTTAGTGTAGATTAAGTGGCATTAATGTTTATTTGATTTTATTTACAGATTCTTCCGGTTCTATCATTAATGACTCACCAGGTAGTATATAGTTTGTCATTTTTCCATTTAATTAGTATCATTAGTTATCATCATTATTTATCATTTTTTATGTTTTCAGTCTTATTTGCTCCTATTTGTGATGATGCAATAAAGCCTCATGAAGGGAAATGATTTAGGAGCTTAGACGAGGCAATGAAATTTTATGAAGATTATGCTTCTAATATTGGTTTTGATACGCGTATCTATGGCAGCAAGAATGTTATCTCGTATTGAGAAAATAAGGAAGGATATGGAAAGACCTTTGAGAAAGTGCAGAAAGTGTCACAAGTTGGGCAATCATGATTCGAGAAACTGTGATAAAATGAAAGATCTTGAGAAGCAGAAGTGTTGATTTTAGTTTGTTTTGTTATGTTATTTATACATTGTAGTACGATGTTTTTTAGTTTTTTCCCGGATTATGTTGTCATTGTTTTAGTTTTTAACTTATAATATATTTGTTTTATTGAGTTAATTTTTATTATTGTATGCGTTTTAAAATATTTTTTTTTACTGGTAATTGATTATCTTTACTAATTCTTTTATCATTATTGATGTATATTCGTATCATTATGTTTCGTTATGTATATCATTATTATATTTGTATTCTTAAATAATGTTAGTATTTAAAATGTCATGTTACGAACGAAATTTTAATATTTAATTTGTGGTTTCTATGTTATTGTATGAATCGTAGTTCGTATTACATGATCTAACATTATGTAATTATGATGAAATTCTTATTTTTTCGCTGATATTGTAAATCTTAAAAATAATCATAATTGTTTCTAACTACCTATTTTTTTATCATTATTCTTTGATGGTAATATCATTATTTTACAGATTGATTATCATTAAAAGCATTTTTTTCTCAATGCTTTTATGTTATGATATATATTTGTGTCTATTGGAACCATAAATTATTTAAACACAATACTTAGACAAAATCTGATGAAAAATTAAAATAACTTCATACTTTATAAAGTTCAAAATGTAAACAACACTCGATCCAGTGAAATTGTTTCTAAAACCATACAAAAGCATAAATAACATTGTCCCCACAATAATCAGATTCTAACCCTGAATTTGTAACAAGTCATTAACAAACTTTCCAACATCCACCTCACTACTCTCTTCCTCAGCTTTGATGTATTCCAGGCTGTCTTTTTCATTGTTCAGTGCACAAGCATTATTTGTTGACAAGAGTAGGGTGCAGGTATATTTGGCTCGTAGATATCGGTATACTACCTTGCTCCTTTTTGGTAGGCATTCACACCAATCCGACTCTTTCTCACCGTTAAAAATGATATTCATTGCCATAATAAATGATAAAAAAACAACAGCAGGTCAATATTCATTTTCATATAAACTGATAACAGATTACATAAAAAATGATAAATTTACTAAATAAAAATGACATACCATTAGAAACACCATCGGCCCAGTGAAAACTGTCTTCTTGCTTGAACTCCAGGCATTGTGTGTATGAACCAAAATTGAAAGCAGGTAAGCACACCAATTAAGGTTAGAAATTTCTTTTACATCCATAATGTAATCTAAGATTTTCGGCTTCACATAACCGTCAGCTGGAGTTTCTATCAGATATAGTTCAACTAGAATGAGGAAACATCGCTACGGATAATGCTATTTAATGATATGTTTACAACAAGAAAATGATATTCAAATTCTGAATTGATACCACAATTGTTTTAATTACTTTTTTGTTCATCTCAACTGAAATTATGTACATAAAAAAAAGTGGGAATGGATACAACTAGCCACTTTGAATAAGTGGGTATGTTTTATAGCCACAAGGATAAAAATATAAGTTTTCTAGCCACTTTGTACTTTTGTCTTTTTCTCTCTTCCATTTTCGGCTACAAGACAAAATTTACTTTATTAAAGTTGTTTCCATTTTCGGAAATATTCATTATTTCATTTATTTATTCATTTATTTAATTTTGAACAATTAATTTGAACTACCAAGGTAGTTGTAAATTTATTACAACCTTTTACAAACAAATATTTTCGGTTGTACGAGGAAGCAAATATTTTAAAAATTATTTGAAGATTGTTGAGAGGGTTTAGAGAGAGAAAAATCGAAGGTATGTTGATTTCAACCATTTTTTCTTACTTTCGATTCGTTTTCTGCGTTATAATGTTGTTATGTGTTCAAAATCGACATGCATATCTTAGTATCGACTTGTATATCTTAGTTTTTTAGAAAATATCGCGATTTTAGGACTGTTGTTCGTAAAAAAATACGCAGAGAACTTAGGGAGAAACCCAGGAAAATTGCGATCTCGTGATAAATCGAGATCTCGAGATGATGTCGAGATCTCGATTTCACCATATCGAGATCTCGACGTCATCTCGAGATCTCGATTTATCACGAGATCTCAATGAATTTTAATTAAATTCCGATATCTCGATATTATTATCGAGATCTCGAATTATCTGCTGGAAAATGCTCCTGATTTTTTTTTAATATTTTCGTTTCATTTATCACAGATGTCGTATCAACGTTTCATCATACGTCATGGTGGGGCTTGGGACAGATCCGAGTATATGGGCGGAGACGAGCAATTGATTTGTTTGAGACGTGAACGGATCTCCTACAATACCATTTTGTCCGAGATTCACGAGATCATGCACTGTGATCTCCTCAGTACTAGCTACTGCTTGTTTTACATGAGCAGTATATCTGGGGGCTCGAGGCATGTCAAGGCTGGACTGAAGACCGACGAAGATATTATGCGGATGCTATATGAAAATAGCATTGATCCAATTATATATGTGGTCACCAAATTGAAGCAAAATCAGTCCGGATTTCAGGGAAAAAAGTCACAATCACAGCGATCAACACGAATGGGTGGTCCTAGCATCTCATTAGCTGATGATTTCGTAGATGAGTATGAGGCGGAATCTACAGATGATGATGATGATGATGATTATTGTGATGATGATGATGATGAGGAGGAGGAGGCAAGCGAGGAGGAGAGGGACGAGGAGGAGGGGCGGAGTCGGTTGTTTGAGTCCTTGGTCAGTGATTTTTCTAGATGGATTCTAGCTCCTGGGCGAATGGATCAGTACGGACTATCTAACAATAACTTGAGTCTGTCCGTGGCTGCAGCTCGACATGATCAGGAAGTAAGGAGTTGGGTGCTTCCTTTAATAGAGGTTGATGCTCCTGAGCGTTTGGAGTGGATTATTCCAGCAGATTGGGCCCCGACTCAGCTGTGCATTGGAGCGACATTTAGCAGCAAGGATGAACTTGACCTTGCTGTAGGACTGCATCACTTGCATCACCGATTGGAGTACTCCACAGAGAGGTCCAGCACTACTCGGCTCAACTACAGATGCAAGCATGGGAATGGTTGTCCTTTTATGCTGCGTGCAAGACAATCTGGAACTGTTTGGAGAGTATTCAAGTGTGATCTGATGCACAGCTGCCAGACGGATATTGATCGTGTTGCTCCCCGCAGAGTGCCCGCAAGAGTGTTGGGTAAGTATTTCTCCAGTAAGTTGGCGGCGGAGGGCGCTATTCTAAAGCCGAAGGAGATGATGTCTGAATTGTTGATTCAATTCGGCATCAAGATTGATTACAGTTTTGCCCTGCGGGCAAGAAACATAGCCATTGCAATGGTATTCGGCGAGTGGGAGAAGTCTTATGCGATGCTGCCGGGCTACTTACACATGCTACAGTCTCGTAACCCAGGCACGATGTATGATATATCCACTTCTTCGGAGAGTTTGTTCAAGCACATGTTTCTGGCGCTTGCTCCTTGCATCGATGCATTTCACAGCTTCATGCGCCCAGTGATTGTTGTAGATGGCACGCATCTGAAGGGCAAGAATAAGGGAATGTTGTTTGTTGCGGTGACGAAAGACGGCAATGAACAATTATTTCCCCTTGCTATCGGGATTGGACCCATAGAGGATGATGAGTCGTGGATGTGGTTCATGCATCGCTTGCATGTGTGCTTCGGGGATCGCGAAGGACTGATCATTGTCAGTGATCAGCACAAGAGCATTAAAAATGCAGTTGAGTTAGCATTTCCGAATGCTACGCATGCTATTTGCTATTACCACTTGGCGAATAACATGTCGAGGTACGGTCCGCAAGTTGGTGCTATTTTACGAGATGCAGCCTACTGTTATAGGCACGATGCATTTCAAAAGCACATGTCTACTTTGGAGATTCTGAGCAAAGAAGGAGCTTACAAGAGGCTTCTGGATATAGGAGTCCACCGTTGGTCGAGATCTCAGTGCCCTGGTACCCGATTCAGCTTCATGACGTCCAATGCAGCCGAATCCCTCAACTCTCGTTTGTTATGGGCAAGGCGATTACCTATATGTGCCCTTCTTGAGACTTACAGAGCTATGGTTGAGCGATGGTTTGACGAGCGACGAGCGGCTGCACGGTCTAGAGATCATGCTCTGACACACGTAGCTATGACAAAATTAACAGAATCGTCCGAATATGGGCGACAGCTTGTAGTCAGAGGCACCACCATGCCACACATATACAAGGTGGAAGGGCAACAGAGAAGCTACAGTGTCGACTTAGAGCACAGAACGTGTGAGTGTCGTCAGTTTGATCTCGATCTGATTCCATGTTGTCATGCGGCTGCCGCCCTCAGGTAATATGTTAATTCGAACTTTCATTATTGCAAATATCTTAATAAAGATTATTATAACATGTGTGTCTTATTTTTCGATTGTCAGATATATTTCGCAGCCGATATCAGAGTACGTGCCACACTACTACAAGCAATTCACTCTGCTACAGACATATCATCACACCATTATGACTGTGCCGCATCCATCGGATTGGGTACTCCCATCGGAGGTAACATCCTATGTTGTGAGACCACCGATAATAGTTCGACAGGCTGGCCGTCCGAGGATGAGTAGAGCACGTTCTGGTGCTGAGAGTTCGACCACGCGCAGATCTCAAGTATGTAGGAGGTGTCGACAATCCGGTCACAACTCACGTGCCTGCACTGCTTATATTGCCATTGGTGAGGTGGATTTGAACAGTCCTCCACCCCAAGACGGGCCACGTAGGCGACGGGCAAAGACATGTAGTATCTGTCAGCAGACGGGGCATACAAAAAGAAAATGTCCGGAGAGAGTTGACCATATGAGTGAGTAGTGGTACTTGCTTTATTTTTGTTTGCGCATTTATGACGAATTGATCAGTTGTTGTTAATGGAAATTTGTTTATATTAATTGTGGTGATATTTGGACGATTTTTTGAGTTCTTATTTGATCTGTTTTGGTGTTTTGGTTTGTATACGAATTCAGGTGGATTTTACAAAATTGAAATAGAATATCGTGATTTGGAGTTCAATATGTCGAGATCTCGGCATGATGATTTCGAGATCTCGACATCATATCGAGATCTCGAAATCATGATGTCGAGATCTCGACAAATTGAACTCCAATAATTGAATCAAGGCAATAATTGAATAACTTTCACGTGAATACCCCCATTTTCGACTTATCACATCACTGAACAACTTTCACTGCAAAGATTCTCAATTTGACTACATTATAGAACAACTTTCACGTGAACTACTCTGCACAATAATTTATTTTTTTAAAACAATTTTTTTTTTCTAAATTTAACTTCTATTTAAGGGTGGAGGAATTTACTCAAACTCTATTCCATTCAAAATATGTTCTTCCTCTTTATTCCCCTCATACGTGCACTTCCTCAAATAGAAGATGATGATTTTTTCATATTTTACTCAAGAATAAAGGCACTTGCTCAAATGGAAGAGGATTTTTTCTACGTCAAACAGTCCGGAAGAGGATTTTTCCTACGTCACATGTAGGAAAAAGTCCTTCATCAGGAAAAGACATCAAGGACGAGGAGCAAATACAACTTCTCCTTCACTAGCTCGGTCCTTGTTCCAGATTTTAGCTTCATTGTTTGTAGAAACGGGAAAGAGATGAAAGCTTATAGCAGTAAGTGAGCTGCTGCAACATCTCATGCAAGCACAAAATGGGCACGGGAACCCCCCGGCAATGCTATCTCCTTAAATGGAAGAGGATTTTTCCTACGTCAAAATGTGTACCAAATTGTCTAATATTTTAGACATATTGTCGAATAATATTCGCATTCAATTTTCTGTCATTTGAAATATATTTCGGATTTTATTTAAATGGGAATATCGTGATTTGAAAATGACGAAGTCGAGATCTCATCATCCAATCGAGATCTCGATTTGAAATCGAGATCTCGACTTGGTCATTTTCAAAATCACGATACCCCATTTCGCGATTTGTAGGGTTTGAGTCGAGACAAATTCAATTTGTTGTCTCGACATGTCTCGAAATCAATTTCGAGATCTCGATTAACTGGATTATTGTCTAATTGGATGTTTAATTCACTAATTTTCGAGGATAATCAACTCATATAACACTCATTTAAGGAAATATAGATTAGATAACAAAGAAACTTGCAAAAATTCATTCATTACAAAGATGTTTGATTTGTATTATACTACTTCTACTTCATCCTATTCAAACATGAATAATGTATGAACATTTCAAATAGAAACATCTTATGCATGCATAGATTCAAATGTATAATGTCTTATGTTAAATGAACTTTAAAGTGTTAAATAAATGTTAATTAATGTATGCTTAAACTGTATAATGGTTTAATTTAAGATTAATTAAAATTAATTACCTAATTACGCATTTCGAGATGAAATAGGAGATGTCGAGATCTCGAAATCAAATCGAGATCTCGAAATCTCCTATTCCATCTCGAAATGCGTAATTAATTATACAGCTTAACTTAATCTTAAATTAAAACATTATACAGCTTAAATATTAATAATAACAATAGAAAATAAACCATTTAATCCTGTTCAGCTTAAATACACCAAAATCCAAATTCATATCAATCACAAAATAAACCAAAATGCGAATTCAATATTAATAATAACAATAGAAAATAGTACTACAACTGTTCAGTTTCTCGAGCTTCTATTTCTCTACACCAACTTACAATCCTAGCACCTACAAGCTGCCTATAATGAACTGTAAACTCATAAGTAAGGTCACTAACTGGAGCTCTCCTCCTTCTAAATAGTAACCTATCAACAAAAATCATACAGTATACTCCACAACTATGTGAATCTACCTGCATGGGCATCTCAGTAAAATCCTTAATCAGAGAAAAATTACCAAGGATTCTAACACGAGGAGGATCGACCATGTCCCAGTACCCGGCAGTTTCAAGGACACGGGGGAGTAATACAAGAAGTGGTCGGAGTTCCTTGTCCCGCTTCAGATAGAGAACTGGGTCAGATGGATCATTTAAAGCGTGGAGAAGTGAGTCATATAACTCAACGGTCCAGCTATGAAGATCAATCCGTACAGTGACCCAGTGATCGTAGAGATGGACAATCCCGATCACCTAAAATACAAATCAACACAATTAAAGTTAACATGAAAACTAATAGAACAATTTAATATGAAAATATGTCACTTACATGTTTGGCCTTGTACCAACTCCTAAAGCCAGACATTCCACCACAACCCTGGACAGCTTTCACTAGATCATCATGGGCCTCCCACCAATCGTAATTATCAACAGTCTTTCCTCGTTTTTTCTTTGGGACTTTATCCCATTTTAGCAAGATACGGTCCTGCACATAATATACATTATAATATGAAATGAAAATTAAAGAATAAAAAAAATTTTCAACATTCATTACTTACAAAGAAAGAGGGGTCTAATATGATAGTGTTGTCCGGGTCAACACCGTCCTCAAGTAGGCTGCTGTCAGCTCTGACAACCATGTCTCGTGTCATACGCATGAAGATCTGCAAAAGCTGATATCACAAAAAAAAAATTAAAATAAAGCAGATAATATAAAAATTCACAACTAATAGTTATGCACTTACATCTTCTGTAATATCCTCCTGCGGGTCATTAAGTGGCCGGAAATATAGCTCCCTACTAATAACCATTCCCTCCCCAGGCACCCTGACTTGTTGCGTGATATCATCCATGAAAGACAGATATTCTGTCATCATCTTCGCAGCAGGAACACGAAAGGGGGCGGTGCGGCCAGCAGAGACTGAGGCGGTGGGGCCTGCAGCGACTGAGGTGGTGGGCCCCGCAGTCGATGAGGTGGTGGGGCCAACGGACTGCGAGGCGGTGGGGCCAACGGACTGCGAGGCAGTGGGGCCCGCAGTAAATGAGGTGGTGGGGCCCGCGGTCGATGAGGTGGTGGGGCCAACGGGCTGCGAGGCAGTCGGGCCAAAAGTCTGGCCAAAAGAGGAGGCTGTCGAATCTGAAAAGATAATATAAATATATAAGTAAAATATAGTCAAATATAAATTAAATTAAACACAAGTACCTCTAGAATAAGGAGGATACGGTGGGGCCCATCTCTCGCTACAGCGAGGGCGGCAGAGAAGTGTATCTGCGAGGTCCTGTAAGAAGCCCTTCAACCTATGAGTAACCCTGGTAGATATCGGCTCCACAATATTCTGACTCACACGATCAGCTACCGGCACCATCAGTCTATCTGCGACTGGCCCAATAAGTCGCTGAGCCACCGGATCAATCATCGTCTCTGCCAATGGCTTAATAACCCGCTGTGCCACTGGATCAATGATCAGATTCGCTAATGGATGTATAAGCTGCTGCGACAGTGGTGGAATATCTCGCTGCACCGCTGGATCAATCATGCGATCAGCCACTGGAGCAATCATGTAATCTGCTAGTGGCTGCACGAGCCCTGCTCTCAGTGGTGGAAGAAGTGTATCTGCCAGTGGCTGCACGAGCTGACCAGCCAATGGCACTGCAAATCGCACCATGTCGTCCGTGGACATTCCGTACCACTCGTACCATGGAGGCTGTCCAGTCTGAAAAGATAATATAAATATATAAGTAAAATATAATCAGATAAATATCAAACAAATTTAAACACAAGTACCTCTCGAGGCTCTGCAGATGCGGAACGTCGCGGGCGCTTCTTAGCCCGTCGCCGAGGAGAAAAATGAGTAGGCTCGAAAGAAGAGCGGACTGGAACCTCAAAACCACCACCACTCCCCATTTCGAACTCTGGCCATGGGTCGCATTGTAGCGGCGACTGCTGCGGTGGCGGCGACTGCTGCGGCGGCGGCGAGGGACGGGGCTGAGGTGATGGCTGCTGATATGGCGGCGACTCCGGCTGCTCATGTGGCGCCGACTCCGGCTGCTCCGGAACCCTCCTCGAGGTACTAGCAGATGGCTGAGAGGCTGATCGTCGGGGCTTGAAGCCCCTATAAGGTATAAATCTCCGAATCAACGGGTTCTCAGCATTCCTCAAGCTGAGCCAACTCTCAGAATTGGCCTCATAATCTGTCGGCTGCAGTGTAGTACTGCAAGCATGCTGAAAAGAAACATAAATGAAATAAATAAAATAATACTTAAATTATAATATAAGTATTAAAAACTGTAAACAATAATTACCTCATGTCTGAAAAAAGTGGTGAAGTTGGAGTCCCTAATATAAACAGGTCTCCACAACAGGCATCGAGACCTAGTCTCCTGACCCTCCTCTGGCTCAATGCGCTTCGCAACTAAGGCTGCCAGATCAGGGATCACCTCGTACGACCATGCCTGCACAATAATGCAAATAATTTACAATCTAGTCTTTTATAAATTAAAAATTAAATAAATAAAAAAAAATTACTAAGAATTACCTCCAACACCCAAAAAGGGCCATATACATGCACTAAAGGCACCTTCTTTGTCTTTGATGATCTGATCACGACAGACATCTGATACAGCAAAATACTGAAGGACCACGAGCCCCAAGGGAATGCCCTCCACTGATGAGGTCTCTCAACCAATGCATAAATCCAGGGGTCTACGTGTCGCTTCCCATCATGGCACATCAGCATACGATAGAAAAATAGAATCTCAGCGATCTTCACGTAATCATCAGCAGAATCGCTCAAACTCAGCTCGGTACTCATAAAATCAACATGCAACTGGTCAACAGAAGGAAGGGTAGTGTAGTGAGAAGATAAACAACCATCCTCCGGCGAAATATGAACTCCAGTAGGGTCAAAACCCGAATCTCCGAACCGCAGCCCGGTCATCAAACAGAACTCATCAGCGCCAAATCTAATGTTGGTTTCACCAACACGAAACCACAGCTCATTCTCCGCTCCCTCCACCTCAATCTCGTGGGTGATCAGTGCCCACGTAGCACGTATCGTGCTCTTCTTCCACCGAAAACTCAGAAAATGACCGAACGGTCCTTCCCTAAATAATTCCAAACTCTCCTCTCCAAAGCTCAACAAACGAACCCGAATATCCTCAAGAATGTCCCGGTCGTAAAAATTCATCGACCGCGGGACTTTGCCCTGCAAACTGGGCCTGATCCACTCCCAATCCTGCAATTAAAAAAAATAAAATATATGTAAATAAAAGGGAAATTAAAAGAATTAAAATCAGAATTGAATTGCAGAAACATTGGCCGAAATCGAGATCTCGCCTGAAATCGAGATCTCGATTTGTGCATATCGAGATCTCGATATGCACAAA
>JAPKLW010005510.1:0-20724 GCA_026898455.1 Plectranthus barbatus | reverse complement strand
CGACCAACTAAATAAGGTTTGATCCAACAAAACCTTTTACAAATAAGCCCTAAGGGAGATTTTAGGAATAATTTCCCAACAATTTCCCACTTTTTGGTGCGATCAAAGCTTACTATCATTTGCTGACCATAAGTGGAAGAATGTTTGTGTTTTACAAGGCTATGTTATTCTATTAATCTAACACAGAGTTTTTCCAACTAGGTTCGAGCAGAAAAGAATGATTGTAATCAAATTCCCCCTCAACAGGTGCTGGGGAATATTTCTCGATTAAATATAAGTGAATGTTTGCACAAAGATAATATGCTAGAAATTCTAGCACCCATCAAATCAGCAAGCATTCATCATTCAAAATATAATCTCCATATCCACATGCAAAAATTGTTGAGTACACCAGTAGTGTAAGTCAACTAGAGCACACCAGTAAAATCAGAGGTGGACAAAGTGAGTAATTGTCTAAGTCTGATCCAATTTTATATATGATATTGCAAGTTTAAGTACAAATTAGATTCAGAAGGTAAAATATAATGAAAAGATTGGACCTTGACGTTCATGAGTCGGGTGCTGGCTTGTCCTTCTTGCTGTCCGCTGAATTCGATGAGTTGCTTTTCTTGATATCAGCAAACCTCTCCATGGTAAACTTCATGAAGTTCTCAAGAAGATTTTTTCCTGTTTCTCTTTCAGCAGCCTCACGCTCCAGTTGTTTAGCCAGCTTCTCCTGCTCCATTGCAATCTTTTGCAGTTGAAGTTCATGCTCCTTTCTTTGCAATTCTAATCTAGCTTCTTGTTCTTTTCTTATTGACTCCTCCTTCGCCTCTTCTTCTTTCCTCCTTAACTCCTCTTTCATTGGGGCTAACTCCTCATTTTCTTTTCTTGTTCTCTCTTGGTCAGCCTTTCTTCTTTCTTCCCCCTCTTTGATTGCAGCCAAAAAGTTGATACCATAAGCCACCACAGTTTTGGTTAGGGTCATCTTGGTTTCGGCTAAATCCTTTTGAACGACCTCCAGTCCTACCTTATTCTCAGAAATAGCCAGCTTGTTCTCAGCAGACTCTGACCGAACATAGGATACATCGCTTCGAACTTCATCAATTTCTCTTCTTAGGTGGGTGGTTGCCTCTGCTACTCTTCCATCAATGGCTACTTGCAAATAAGAGTTAAAGGCTTCAGCTATTTCCGCATTCAATGGAAAGGGTGTCTGTAGTGAGGTTATTGGAGTGGCATTGAAGGAAGTAGTCGTAATGAGTTCTTGACTTGTTGGAATAGATGGTTGTTGTACTCGACTAGTACTCGCATCAACATATGCTTGATAGCAGACTTTCCTTGCCATCTGGTGCGGGTAGGGGAATTCTAGAGAGAGAAGCTCTCCCTTCTCTCTAGAATTTGATTTTCACGTCTCTCTTGCCTCCTCCTAAACCTACGTCCCTCAATCTTCACCACCATCCGACCACACTCCGACCGTCGCCTCCCCCTCTCCGACCATCCACCGCCGTGACCAGTTCGGGATAAATCCGTCTCGCTAGAACCGTGTGTCAGGGTCTCTAGTACTGTTCACCAACCGTTCGTGATCCCCCCTCACATCGCTGCCTTTGCCCTTGGTTCAATCGTCTCCCTTGATCCAGTCGCCGGCGCCGATGCCGTGTTCTTCGCTGCCTGAACCCTAGCCGTGCTCGACTGTGTACATGCAAACTAGGGTTTCCGCCACCTTCCATATTTAGGGCGGCGGCGCAGCTTTCTACTCAGAATCCTCCCGTCAACCAGCCCGTCTCGCCCTCTGGCGAGCATCCTGCAACCCTACGAAGCGGAGTAACGGGCTGGAATTTTCTGCCATGGGCGTTCACGTTCTGGCCGTCGCCGTGGTGCTCTACGTGTCCAGTGACGATTATCTCACTTCCGACCAGATATCCCTCGGCGCCAAAGGGGTGTTTCTTGGACCAAAATACTCGCGTGGTGCGAAGGGTGTTCTATCACCGGTATTTGGACGTTAAATACCATCATACCCGGTGCAGATTGCTTCCCGGTGTATTCCCGCACCCGACGATAACCGAGGGCTGTGTAGTGGTGTGCGAGCAGGTCTGAATTGGTTGGGTCTGTACTCGGAGTCCAGCCACGCGGTTCTGCTCCCTGTTCACGCGGCGGGTACATTGTGCCTGGGTCGTTCTTCACTACTCTATCCCTTCTCTACGTTTGCCTCTTAATGATTCTATCAATTAGTGATCTGACCAATCACTGATCTTGATATTTTGAGCCCCTGAGTTCCTTGTGCTGTTCGTAGGGATTGCTGCCCGGATTTTTATCTGTCTGACATTACTCTTTCTGGCTGCCTTAGTCTGCTTTTCAGGTGTGGTGGCTGGTCGAGACTTTGCCGAGGTGCTCATTTCGGTGTTTCTCTGGATGGTACTTTGTTGCTTTTGTGCTACGCTGCAGTGCTTCATCCTTGAGATCGTAGCTGCCTGAGTTGCTGATTCTCGCGTGCACTCGCGTCACCGTGCCGGCTACGGTGCCTGGTTATTGGTTTGCGGCAGATTTGAGGTGATCGCCTTCCGCGTTGCTGATTACTTCCTTTGGCCGCGCGCTAGGAAGGCATTCTTACTTGTCTCGTTTTGCATGTGTTGCTGTTCTTAGCATTGTTATTCAGTGTTGAACTGTTTTGGAACTTTCTGTTTGCCCTTCGTGCATGTCTCTAGCTTAGGCTTTGCATCGTGCAGTGTTTGGACAATTTGCATGCTGAGCTTATGGTGTATTAGTGCTGCTCTTGTCCATTTGATTTGTGTTCTTGCAGTTTTTGGGTTTGATTTCGTACAGGTGATAGGTGTGTTGCCTTCCATCTTCACCTTGCTTGGTTATTTTGTTTGTGGCTTGGGCTATTTTTGCTAAGTTGTAGGTATGATGAACCACGATTCTGGGGCTGGCCCGGCTGCTAATGTGACCCCTGGTCCTTTACACAATCGGGATAAAAACCCTTGGTTAATTGGAAAATTTTTGGAAGAACCTAATGTTCGCTTTGAAGACACAGTGCTGCGCCATGTTGATCTAAATTGTGATAAGCTCTGTTTAAATGATGATGATTGCATTGATGAAGATAGCTTTATGGGCTGCTGCCTTTTGGGTTTTTACGGTGGTCGGTTCCCGGGGAAGGAAGCCACGGAGAACGCTGTTAAGAGATGGGCTCGACCGGTTAAGATAGCATATCACCCTAAGGGATGGCTTATCATCAGGTGCAGATCGGCTGAGGATAGAGAGGTAATACGTAATCAAGGTACGCAATATGTATTTGGTATTCCTCTTGTTGTGTGTTCGCTTCCGGTTGATTTTCGGTTTGACTCTTCCCCGGAATTTAAATTTCGCATATGGATTACATTGCCTAATTTGCCGCTTCGTTTGTGGAACTTAAATGCTCTTAGTAAAATTGGTTCTATGATTGGAGAACCTCTCCAAGTTGATCATCGTGTGCTGTTTAGAAAATTTGTTGCAGGTCCCCGGCTGTTGATTCTTGTCGATGCTTTGGCACCCAGGAGAGAGCATGTGTCGATTGTTATGCCGAATGGCATGGAATTTGAACAGGAAGTTGTTTATGAATTCTTTCCAAGCTTTTGTTCTTCTTGTCGTAGGATGGGGCATACGGTTGATAAATGTCCTAATAATAAGAATACTATTAACCCGGGCACTTCCATCCCTCGTAGGGAGGGTAAGGAGCCCGTTTCTGATGATGCAGATGGGTGGGAGACACAAGGACGTCGGTCCCGGGCTGCAGCTAGGAAAAGAGGGCTGAATAATAAGAATGCTAGCCGTCCGACTAGTAAGGCTCCGGCTGATCCGAATCTTCCCAAATCAGCTCCGAATTTGAGGAGCCGCTCTTTGAGTGTGGCCCCTAATGCTAGGAGAAAATCTGTCGGAAATTGGCGCCGTAAGGAAACGGCGAATGCTCAGGTTGTTCCTAACTTGAAATCGGCTGCGGAGTCTTCCAAAGCTACTCACACTCGCGAGGAGAATCGGGGAGTTCCTTTAAACAAGCATACTTATTTTAATTCTCCGGAATCTTCCCTCTCCTTGGGCATTGATCATGTTGGTGCGATTTGTGTGCAGGATGGTTCACCGTCAACTCGGACTGCCACCCTCGTCGCCCCTAATGAGGATGTTAGCCCTAGACAGCGTGCCTCCGAGACGCTCCAGCTGGATATTGACCAAGATGACTCATTGGAAGATGTTCCAAATCCTTCGGCAAACCTGCAAAAGAGCGTTAAAAACTCCAGAAAAACTGCTGCAGCGAGCCAAGGAAATTTGCTTAACCACGACACTCCGGGACCTGCACCGGCCGCCTCTGATTTTTTACAGCTCCCTAACATGCCTATGGAGATGGCGAGTGGTCGTTTGGGCCAATCGGATGCGGGGGATAGAGCAGAAAATTCGTCAAAGGCAGAGAAAGCTGTTGCTGAAAAAAATGCTGCGGCAGCTGTTGGTAAATCCCCCGTAGCCGACCCTGAGGGGTCCCGTACGTCCTCCCCCTATTTTTCCCAGCATGCTAAGACATATACGGAGACGGGAAATCGAATTGGGGGCCATTTGGTTGAGGGGGTAAATTCAGAAAATTCAAACAGTTCCTCTCCCGACGCCACCAATAGTGCTGCGAAGGGAATGAGCTTGATTCCCACTACATCTGTGGATTTGGCTAACTCCTCCCATCCTCATTTGAATGACTCTGGGGAAATATCTCCTACGTCGAGGAAATGGTCAGATGTTGTTCGAAACCCGGAGTCCCCGTCGGGTAGTATCTCTTCTACTTCCCGTTCTTGTACTCTTGTTTCTACTTCTAATTCCTTTCAGGTTTTGGGACAAATTCCACGAGCTGCAAAAGGTAAATTTGGTGTTGGAATTGCTTTGGACAATACAGTGGAAAAGGAGGATGCGGTTACAAGTAAGTTGGTGCACAACACTAGTGACAGCCCCCCCGATTCCGAAGTGAGAGACATACAAGAGAAAGGTAACACATTGAGGAAATCGGTTCGCATTAAGAACCGTGTGGCTAGAACCAGCTGTCCCCCTACCCTAAGGGGTGTTCGGAGTGAAAATGAAGGACGGTGGAGATGATTTTTGCAGCATGGAATGTTAGGGGACTGCAGAAGGCCCATAAACACTCTGCGGTAAAAAATTTAATTTCTACTCGTTCTCTTGATCTTGTTATTCTTGTTGAAACTAAACTTAGGGAAAATTCTTTTGCTAAATTTATGTCTAGTTTCTCAAATTCTTTTCCTGATTGGAGTTTTGTTAATAATTTTACCTTTCGACCATTTGGTAGGATTTTGGTACTGTGGAATTCTCTTCGTGTGGATTTGCAGGTTGTTTCGATTGAGGATCAGGTTATACACTGCAAGGTTAAATGGAAACCCACCGGGTCTTTATTTAACCTTAGTGCAGTGTATGGCTTTAATCCTCTTGCCCAACGAAGGACTCTCTGGGACTCTTTGATCTCCAATGTGTCGTTGGACGAACCTGCTATTGTGGCAGGAGACTTCAACGCTATTTTGCACCCGGATGAGCGGATTGGTGGTAGGAGACCGGTTGAGAAGGAGTATACTGAATTTTCTGATGCTTGTTCTTTCTTGAGTTTGCAGGATACGCCTTCTTCAGGTGTACATTTTACTTGGTCAGAAGGAGGCACGTTCTCCAAAATTGACCGTGTCTTGGTTAATGAAGCTTGGTTTGAGGCGGGCTGGTATTGCAGATCTGAATTCCTTCCCCGAGGAATACATTTTGATCACTCGCCGAGTATTACTTACCTTTTCGAGCAGGTACCTCGTTTCAAACCTCCCTTTAAATTCTCTAACTTGTGGATGGAGCACGATGATTTTGACAGGGTCTTAAAGGACAACTGGAAGGTGGAAAGGGCAGAGTCTGATTGCCAGCGCCACCTTGCAGACAAGTTGGAGGCTTTACAGGGAGTGCTGAAGAGGTTTAACTTCAAGGAGTTCGCTTTCCTCCAGGACAGGGTCAAAGCTGCTAAGGCTAATCTGGAGGAGGTTCAAATGGATCGTGATAGGAACCCACTTGATGGGAATCTGAGGAATAAAGAAATTGAACTCCGTAAGGAGGCGGCTCGCTTGGTCACTGCTGAGTATGAATTTTTCCGCCAGAGAGCACGTGGTATCCACTTGGTTAAAGCAGATAAGTCCACTGCCTATTTTCATTCTACTGTGAAGAGAAAGCATGGACGTAATGCCATTTCTTTTTTATGTGATGCTGATGGCGAGGTGTATAGTGATATGAATAGAATTAGGCATGATTTTATTCAGTTCTATTCTTATTTGTTTGGGCGCTCTGTTCCTCGTACTGCTGTTGTTCCTTCTGTTTTTCTTGCAGGTACCAGGTTAAGCAGTGAAGAGCAGCAAAGATCAGTTCGTTGGGTATCGGCCTTGCAAGTCCGTGAGGCTATGTTTGGGATTGGAGATGACAAGGCACCGGGTCCTGATGGATACTCCTCCTCTTTCTTCAAGAAGAATTGGAGTCTTGTGGGTCCCGAGGTGGTGGATGCGGTGCAGGAGTTCTTTGAGAAAGGGGTCCTGCTTCGCAAACTCAACCATACTGTGGTCTCCCTAATCCCGAAGAAGGCGCATGAGCCTACTGTTGCTGATTTTCATCCTATCTCTTGCACTAACACTGTCTATAAAACTATTACTAAGATTCTGGCTGATAGGATGTCGTTGTTTTTGCCCTCTATTATTAACCCTGCACAGGCTGCTTTCCTACGGGGAAGGAATATCACTGATAATTTTCTTTTGGCGCAGGAAATAGTTAGAGGCTTTGAGAAGAAGACGCAGAGAAAAGGAGTTGGGCGGTGCTTATTGAAGATTGATCTACAGAAGGCCTACGACTCTATCTCTTGGGAGTTTCTGTATGAGGTCCTCCACGGTTTGAACTTTCACCCTCAATTCATCCATTGGATTATGATATGTGTGACTTGCCCTACGTTTTCGTTGTCTATGAATGGGGGGGTGCATGGTTACATTGAGGGTAGGAGGGGTCTGAGACAGGGTGATCCTATGTCTCCGATTCTATTTCTTATGTGCATGGAGTATTTGTCTAGGCTCTTATCTGTCAGGATTAGGGACTCTAGATATGCGTACTTGCCAAAATGTGATTCGTTGAATATTACACACCTTATGTTTGCTGATGATTTGTTGGTGTTTGGCAAGGGTACTGTTGCTGGTATGCAGGTTGTGGCTGATGCCCTCAGGGAATTTTCTGCGACGTCGGGACTTGTGATTAATAACCGCAAGTCTAACATATATTTTGGGGGACTCAGTAGGTGGGAGGAGGAACAGATACAGCAGTTGTTTGAGTTTCCAGTGGGGACTTGGCCGATCAAGTTTCTGGGGCTTCCTCTTGCTTCTCACAACCTTTTGAATGATCAATATTCTCCCCTGATTGATCAGATTACGGGGCTTATTCGGAGATGGTCTAATAGTTCTTTATCTCTTGCAGGTAGGGCGGAATTGATTAGAGCTGTGGTGCAGGGGGTGGAGAACTATTGGTTTCAGGTCCTTCCGATTCCGGAGGGTGTGATTGATCGGATTAACAGGCTGGTGAGGACCTTCCTTTGGGGAACTAAGTCTTCGCCTATCGCCTGGAAGACGGTCTGCACCCCAAAGGAGGAGGGGGGTCTGGGTATTCATGATGTGAAGAAATGGAATGATGCCCTTTTCACGAAGGTGCTCTGGAATATACATAAGAAGACGGATTCATTGTGGATTCGCTGGGTCCACACGGAGTACTTGAGGGGAGATGATCTATGGACTTTTAATATTAACTCTCGAGACTCTGTGTTTTTGAAGAGGATTTTTACTCTTCGTGATTCTCTTTTGCAGGCTGCTTCAGGGGATGCGGAGAGTGCGGGCAGACTACTTGATAGGATGTTCGCTCAGAAAGGGGTGACTGGGGCTTACGAGTTTTGGAGGATTAAGGGGACTCGGCGCTTTTGGCACAAGACCATATGGAAGTCTCCTATCCCTCCTCGTTTTTCTATTACCCTTTGGTTTATTTTACATGGCAGGCTTAAGACTAGGGACCGCATGTGCTTTTTAAGTGATGATGTGCCCTTGGTCTGTCAGCTTTGTGACTCTGTTAATGAAACCGCTAAGCATCTCTTTTTTGAATGTAGGGAAACCTCACGGGTTTGGAGGGATGTGCGGGAGTGGCTTGGACTGAAGCATAGGACATCGACCGTGGAAGCTGCCCTGAAGTGGTGCCTGCGGGAGAGGAGCTGGTCCAAAGTCGTGAAGAAAGCCCGTTATCTTGCTCTGGCCGCCACGGCGAACCATATCTGGCATGCAAGGAACAAGAAAGTCTTTAATGGTGCTCCCTTTGATGCCGCTGCAGTTGTGAAGGGCATTAAGGAGGACGTTTTTCATATTCTTTACTCGGTGTTCCCGATAGATGAGGTTGTTGCTCATCTTGACTGGAATACCCATTAGTGGTCTCTTCTGTGTTTTCTGTTGGTTTGTGATCATATCGATAGTGTGATGTGGGTGGGCTGACCTAGTTAGTATGCCTACATCGCTTGGTTTTGAGTATGATGAAGGGGGATGTCGTGCTGACCTAGTTAGGATGGCATTTCTCTTTCGGACCCAGGACTACTATCGGTATGATCGTTTTGGGTGGTTGATTTCTGTTGGGTTATCTCGGTAGGTGTGAGATTTGGGCCATTGTTGGGCTGGTCACCTTATAATGTGCTTAGATGTCATCTTTCTACCGGGGTATGCCCCGTGTACTTGTATTTGCAGGGTTAGATTGCTTGTCCCGATGGTCACACTGTTTGTGAACCTCGGGTGTCTGTTTTTATCCCTGGGGTATGCCCCTGTGCTGCTGTAAGGTTTCGGCCTATACTCGGTTTACATTTATGCTATTATCTTTTCACCTTGATAGCAGACTTCCTCATGCATTATCCGATTAGCAGCATCCAGAATTTGTGCGGTCTCCTGGACAATCCGATCCTCTGCTTCTTGAGCTTCCTTGACTATTTCCTGAATATCAATGTTCAGGAATTTGGCCAACTGCATATCTCGGTAGTCAAATTCCAGAGCAGCACGCTCAGTGGCCGGTGCCGCTATTCGAGCTTTGAGTCTCTCTGCCTGTTGAATTTTATACTTCATCTGTCGTTTCCTGTAAGCAACAGCAGCTCTTGCTTGACGCTTGGACAGTTCAACCCTGGCATCAGAGTATCCATCGGGTGCGAAGGTGGATTTGGGTAACCCTGCAGTCTTTGTGAGAGAACGGTATTCCCGGATGGCTTGAAGTCTGCACATCACTTGCTTATCCGAGAACTGTTTCATCCCCGGAACTTGATCCATCCAATCGAAACACCAACGTTCCTCACGTCTCCAGAAGTTTAAGCCCTTAGCTGCAAAAACCAATGCTTTTTCTTCAAAACAGAGTTGATGCATAATGTAATCACACTTCTTCCATCGTCGAAACTCTTCTGTTAGCAAGCGTCCTTCCGACGTTGATTCATCTAATACGGTATGGAATAAGTCAGGAATGGCTCTTTCCGTTTCGGATTGAACAAACAACTCTATCTCTTCAGCCATAGGTGTGAGATCAGAGTTGGGCAATTCTTCACGATATATCGTTGCACACCATTGACCAATTCTCCGTAGATGATAGCGAGGTCCAGGCAAGCCATTGAGAGGCACTCGGAGAGGAGTATCTGATCCAGATGTTACCTTCCTCAAGTATTTGGCATTGAAAATCTCCTCAGATTCTCCATCAGAATCAGATTCAGAAATGCAAGATGATTCAAGATCAGTGAACAGAGAATCATTCTCTTCGACAGGCGAGTGTGAATCATGGAGAATTGAATCAACCTGTTCTTCAGTACCTCGAGCTCTACTCGATTCTGCATTAGTGAAGGCTCGAGACCTCAGTAATTTTGAGAGTGCTTTATCTGATAATTCCTCTTCTGCAATGATTGTCTGCTGATCAGATGAGGGATTGAGAAATGATTCCTCTTCTGAAGCAGCTTTCCCTTTTCCTTTATTCCTGGCCTCGTCTGCTAGGCGTTGCAGTTCATCAGCAGGATCTTCATCATCATTTATCATGGTGATATCTGCTGGAATGTCTGTCGTTCCCTCGTTCACTGCTGGAATTGGATTTCCTTTAACAACAATATCCACTGTTGTGGATTGATCCACTTGTTCTGCTAATACTTCATCCACTATATTAGACTCTTCGGCTCTGCTAGTATTGACTCCTCTGCTAGCACTGCATTCCTTGTTAGCTTCTTCGTCTGATATAATATCTTGTGAAGATATAGCACCTTTTCCAATGCTTTTACTTTTCTTCGCAGTGTGTTCTTCTAGTTGCGCCTGTTTAGCAGCTCTCTTCTGAGCCATAAATTCTTCAACAACAGACTTAACTCGCTCGAAGTTTCTGTCTCTTCCTTCGAATGTTAGGTCTCTAATGAATTTCTGATAATCTCTCTTCTCCATTTCCTTGAGGATGGCTTCGCGCTGTCTCTTCATTTTCCTTGTTTCCTTAGTGCGCTCTTCCATATTTCTGAGAGATTTAGGAATGTAGTCTGGATCAGCTTCAGCGGTTCCCTCAGTGTTAATTTTAGTAGAGGCTTGCTCTGCTGTTACATCAACAGCAATTCGATCAACATCTTCAGCAGATTTCTTCTCTATTTCTACTTTTTCCAATTCTTCCTTATCGGTAAGTAATACCAACTTTCTCTTGGTCTTCTTCTTTTCTTTAGGTACAGGAGAAGTATATGTAGTTCTCTTCTTTGTTTGGAATGGTAAAGCCATGTCTCCGAGAATAATCGGATGCTGTTCTGCTTCCCTTGAAGTCATAATATCATTGATCTGATCAGCTGGTAAATTCCCTAACTTCTCGATTTCTTCGAGATTTGTGAAGCAATGCTCTGTTTCAGCATTTGTTCGCAACACTGCTATTTCCTCTTCTGTCATAGGGATGGAGGGTTGTAGTATTTGCACCGCCAAATTTGCTTCATCAGATTCTTCAGGGGATGTAGGTTTATCTTTGTCTACATTGGACTTCCCTTTCAACTTTCGAGGATTTCTGACATTGACCGGCTTAGGCTTGTGTCTTGTTACAGGAATGTAGTCTGTGGAAAGGAGTGCAACTCCACGATCTACTCCTGTGTTGGTGAACAAAATTTCCAAGAATTTACTAATCTTCAACCCAAAGTTTACATTCGAGGAGAATGTTCCATCTATCTCCATGTGTGCATTCTTCTTGGCATGCTCTACCCACCGTTCAAATATGAACTCAGCCCAATTACCCTTAACATTATCGTTTAACGCCATCATCACGGCATACTTCTTAGCAGAGAGCTCCGAGTAAGAACCAGCATCGCACTGGAGCATCTTTATTACTATCTCTGCAAGTAGTTTGTATTCATCTGTCAATATGTTGATTGAGGTGTTAACCTTAAACGTACTTGGTTGCCCTTTTTGTCCTGACTTTTTCCAGCGATTCCACCTCCTTTCCATTTCAGCTCCATCATTCACCTTATATTGAGAGATTTTGGTTCCAAAATTTCGAAGTCCAAAAATTCGAGACAGCAACTCAGCATTAACCTCTACAATATTCCCATACACACATGTCCTAAACGACTTCTGATCGTCACTCATAACAGCTCTAGCATAGAATTCAGCAACCATATGTGGATGAAATTGATCAGGTTCAGCAATGAGATACTTTACCAGTAACTCGGAATCAAGGAGATTTAGGATCTATTTGGGAAAGTGTTTGCTGGCGAGAGGCATCTACAGAATCCTGTCTTTCATGATCTGGGCCACTCGTCTCCGTTCCGCCGAATGAGTGGACAGCTTCTTCTGTCTGGCCATAGTCACTAATGTGCAGTAAGGAATGGACTCATCAATGTCTTCCTTCTTCTCTATTCCAGTGAAGCCGGGTGCATGTCGTACATGCAAGGGTGAGCAAGCGGTGGAGGGATAGATAAATGAGGGTTGTTGAAATTGAATCACTTCGGAGTTTCCAGTTGGTAAAGATTCTGTATTTGGTGAATGGTTTGATTCTTGACTTGAGGAGGTTGGAGAATTTTGGTTTGAAGCCATGGTTGGGTATTTTAGGAAGTTTGTGGAGGTTGGCGAGGGTTTTGCAGGGATGAGAGATGAAGGGTTTCGAAAAAAATGGTAGAGGCTTGAAATCTAATTAGTGGGTAGAAGATTTCGGAGTACGAGAAAAGATTGACGATGAGGATTGTATGCACTTTAATTTCAATCAACGGTTGGGGTAGAGAGTGAGATCGTGTGAATAAGCACGTCTTCAAGAACTTGAGTGCTTGTGACGTGGCCCAGCCCTATTCGTTGCCGCCGTCTGCGTATATTAAATGCGCCTCATCATGAAAGGTACTCTTTCGCGCCTGATTTGAAATCTTCAGCAGCCAAAAATTAGTAGAGATGATCAGAAACTACCACGTATTTCAACGTAGCATCATGGGGCGTATATAAAATTCAATTTCTTGCATAGCTTTTCATGTATAATCGAAATTTCTTTCGATTTGACCTTCACTTAAAGCGATTACTGTTCTCCTCAATGCAACCGTTCGTATTCCAAGATCAGCAGTAATCAAAATTATCTCTATAAATAGGATGGGTAAATGATTCAATGGTACAAACTCCTTGTGTACACTCTTCTAGCGATCGTTGCAATTCTTCTCATCCTTTCTAAAAGAAATCCTTCCTTCAGAAGAATATGGAATTATCCAGTACACTCTTCGTTCCTCAACACAGGATCCTCTGTGATTCTGGTTTATATGAAGAGTATGAAACAGAGTATCATGTAGCGGAGGGGGTTATGTCAAAGCTTCATGCGAGTGGCGTGGGCAGATTCGTATCCCTGACCCCTCATACATTCCACAGAGGACTACTTCAGCAGTTTATCCGATCATGCAAACCCATCGGAGACTCCATTGTTGGTGTCTTCAGGGATCAATTGGAGATGTGGACGGTGGATACTTTTGCTTCAGAATTCGGTCTTCCGAGAGGCCCAATTTTCGTCCAGGACTATCGCAACGATGAAATAGCTCCGGAGTGGTCTTCATGGATGAAATGGAGGCGTTCATCCGATCTTGAGTTCTCGTTGACTCCATCAGCATATGGATTGCAGACACGATACCAGGTTCTCTTCGAAATAGTCTGTGGTATGGTGGTGGGAGAGAATCCTGAGGACATGATATTCTCTCGTGATGTATGGAAAGCCATGATGGCTATTCTCTCCCCTACGGAATGCCATTGAGTTGGTTATTTGAGCAGCGATATCAGGATCTTACTCTAGGTCCCTCGAACCTTCGAGGAGTAGATTTTTATCCGTTTGTGTCTTTGTCACCCTTCTGAATTGGTTGTACCCTCTATTTATGTAAATATTTTTGTTGATCTATATAAGATGATGTCTATGTTTCATTTGAAACAATCTCATATATACTCACTCAATCTCATATATACTCACTCAATATCAAATATCTGATTGATAATAACCTTGTGATAAGCAAATCTCATGATGAAATTTGTATTAATTCTGCTGAGTATACTGCTGCTAAGGTCCTAGCAGATGGATGTTTGGTAGCAGAGCTATATGTTCTACTGAAAACGTAGCAGATACCACTTTTGAAAACATGTAGCAGAGTTCTCGTTATCTAGCAGAGATGTTATTTCTAGCAGAGTACTCAACCTCTAGCAGAGTTCTCGTCTCTAGCAGAGACCTCATCTATAGCAGAGTACTCATCTCTAGCTGAGACTTCATTTCTAGCAGAGTACTAATCTCTAGCAGAGTACTCATCCTCTACAAGAGACTTCATCTCTAGCAGAGTACTCATCTCTAGCAGAGACTTCATCTCTAGCAGAGTACTCATCTTTAGCAGAGACTTCATCTCTAGCAGAGTACTCATCTCTAGCAGAGACTTCATCTCTAGCACAGTACTCATCTTTAGCAGAGACTTCATCTCTAGCAGATGGAACGACGACCTTCAATGCGTGCGACTCTCCATGCATTGATTATTTCCAAGAGACACTGTGATCGATCTGACGTGGCATCTGTCCATTCGTCGTATAACAGATGATCATTAACTCTTGTTGACTGAATCGAGTCGATTCTTAAGAAAAGAGTTACGGTTTTTCCTTTATAAATACCCTTCTTGTGAATAATTTTATCACCACAAGAACTCTTTTCTGAACTTTTCCCTTATTTGTTCAAAAATCTTCGAGAAGATGGATTCACCAGGTCAATCTCTGGAGTTGCGCCGAAACCAGATTCTTCATGAGTCTGGTTTGTACTCCCTGTATGATAACAGTCCTATAGTGGCAGAAACCGTTATGTCAAAGTTGAATCGAAGTGGATTGACCCAATTCGTCACTGCCACTCCAAGATGTTTCCAAGGTGATGTTCTTCGAGAATTCATCGAGGACTGCTCGGTGGAAGGAGACGCCATCTATAGTTCTTTCCGTGGCAAATTGGTCTGCTGGTCACCGGACTTCTTTTCCCGACGATTCGGCCTTCCTAGAGGTTCTGGGTCAGTATTCGACTACCGCGTGACGGACATCGCCCCTGAATGGTCAGCATGGCAGAAGTGGAGACGATCTCCTTCGTCTGAATTTTCCCTTTTTGTCTCAGCATACGATCTGCAGATTCCTTATTGGGTGCTCTTCCGTGTTGCAAACAATATGTTGAACGGAGAGGGTCTTGATGACACTTCCTTTGCAAAGGAAACATGGCAGATCATGATGGCTATTGATGATGGGGTCGAGGTCGATTGGGCGAAATACATCTTCGACAACGTTCGAGATTGTGTCCAATATCACCCTGCTGTGCCTATGCTGAATGGAATGCAGCTTAGCTGGCTGCTGGAGCAGAGCTTCCCTCGGATAGCAGAAGGACGTTCGAACCTTGTAGATACAGACTTCTTCCCGTTTAAGCCTCCTTCCTAGAATAGCAGTCATGTTGTTGTTTTCAATTTTCTCATCTTCCTTTGTAATGATGTTTGTCAATGAATGAAAGGATGTATGGATTCTGCACAACTATATGTTGTTATCTGTCATTTGTTGAAAAATCACAACCAAGTTCTGCTTAGCATTCTTAGTATTAGTAGATTGCTATGATGAATATTCTTCAGCAAATGTATTCATATTCCAGAATACTTAACGATGTCTTCATGAAATCCAAGAGATAAAGATAAGAATGACATCTCATTCGATACTCTGTCTCGGATATGCTTGCAACAGTATCTTAGCAAATTGTCTTGTGATTGTGTTGAATTTCTGTAGCAATCCTCCTGTGTCTGATGTAAGCTACAATTTCTACACAGGGTCATCAAGTGCTTTCATTTAAGACGATAGGTTTCTGTCTTAATCAATGGATTTTGAATATCCTTTGGTGTCTTCTTTGAGCATTCGTGGAAGATAACGCTATAATACTCAGGTAGGTCGACTTGCCGTAAATAGCTTTATCAAGACAGGTGGTGTTTCCCAACTCGTCGAGACTCCTCGACTTCCGCCCTCTGGGTTGAGTTGACAAGACACTTTTTGGGAGAATGTTCCCTCTGAGGAGAGAACCACAATCTTGCTATATATATAACATCCCACTTGTTGTCTTGGACTCCATCTCTTCCACTCCATTTAGCATAGCATTTTCTTGTTTCAAAAATGCATCACGTTACCATTGCTCCAAGCGATTTAAGCGTTACTCGCAACCAGATTCTTCATGAATCAGGGTTGTACTATGAGTATGGAAACAACTGTCGCGTTGTAAATTTTGTTATGGGGGCTCTTCATGAGAGTTGTCTGACCCAATTTCTGATGACTATTCCATCACGTTATCAGAAACGAGCTCTACAGAGCTTTATCTTCAGATGTCAAACCACTGATGATGCCATTTGGGGCTCCTTTGATAACCAAGTGGTTTGTTGGACTCCGGCCCTCTTCTCTCAGAAGTTTGGCCTTCCACGGGGTCCCATTCGCGTTATGGATGTCTACCGCCATATGACTGCTCCAGAGTTCGGCTACTGGGATAAGTGGAGGCAGTCAGACAACTATGACTTTTCACCAACTCCATCATGCTTGGAGTTGAAAGAGGAGTATAGAGTCCTCTTTGACATTGTTAGCAATGTCACTTTTGGAGTTCCTGCTGACAACTACGTGTTCAACCCAAGGATCTGGAGGGCCATGATGGCCATTGATTCGGATATGAAGGACGTTGACTGGGCAGGGTTCTTCTTTGAGGGGGTGAAGGAGTGCATCAATCTCTTTCCTCAGGTTCCGCTGCCAACTTCCATGCAGCTGAGTTGGTTGCTGGAGCAGAGGTTCCCTTATCTTGTCTCCAAAGGCATTCCTTTGATGGGATTTGACTTTTATCCCTTGAGGGCTCACTTTCCTAACTCGGGTTGAAGAATGTTTCGAATTCTCCTCATTTTGGCGTCCACAAAAATATTGTTAGATTTGTAGCACATGATGGTGTAGGGTTGAATATATCTGACATTTCTGTGCTGTGAAGTTGTGTAGCTTTTGAAGTCTGTCGTCCTTCTGTTGAATGAATATGCTAATTTAGATCCCTTCTTTTTGTGTATCTTCGTGTAGACTCTTTTCAACTGTTTTCATGACATTTTTCAACATTTCATAATGTAGTAATGTCAAGATATTTTCAGCAGGCCGAAGAAATAGCATTCAGAATGTAATAACCATCAAACAAATTTCAAGAATCTCCAAATAGAAAGAATGAGAGCTAGGACTCATTCATCCACATCTTCATCTAATTCCATCAATTCTAGCTTTAAGCATAATTCTTTAAATCTGGTTTCTGGAAGAGGCTTTGTAAATATGTCTGCTATCTGTTCTTCGGTGCCTATATGGCGAACATCGATATCTTTCTTTTCCTGATGATCTCGTATGAAGTGATGACGGATATCTATATGCTTGGTTCGAGAGTGGTGGACAGGATTCTTTGTGATGCACATGGCACTATTGTTGTCGCAGTAGATAGGCACACATTCAGGAGAGATCCCGTAATCTTGTAGTTGTTGCTTTATCCAGAGGATTTGCGAGCAACAGCTAGCAGCAGCCACATACTCTGCTTCAGTGGTGGAGATAGCAACAGAGTGCTGCTTTTTGCTGAACCAACTAATAAGCTTGTGTCCTCGAAATTGACATGTGCCACTCGTGCTTTTCCTGTCGATCTTACATCCTCCAAAATCAGAATCTGAATATCCACTCAGAGCGAGACTATCTTCTCTGGGATACCAAATTCCTAGTCCTTCTGTACACTTCAAATAGCGAACAATTCTCTTAGCAGTATCAAAGTGGGCCTTCTTAGGCTTGGCTTGATATCTAGCACATAATCCCACGGCATACGAGATATCTGGTCTGCTAGCGGTAAGATATAGTAGTGAACCTATGATCCCTCTGTAAAGAGTAGGGTTCACATCATCTCCTTCTTTCTCAAGAGCAGCAATGCATGTTGTGCTGATAGGTATTCGCAGACTCTTGGTCTTCTCCGGACAATACTTAGCAATTAGATCACGAGCATACTTCTTCTGATGGATGAAAATTCCCTCTTTGGATTGTTGAACTTGCAATCCAAGGAAATAAGACATTTTTCCCATCATGCTCATTTGGAAATGGCTAGTCATGAGATCAGCGAACCTATCACATAGATCTTGATTCTTTGATCCAAAGATTATATCA
The DNA here is from genome assembly GCA_026898455.1 of Plectranthus barbatus. NCBI lineage: Eukaryota > Viridiplantae > Streptophyta > Magnoliopsida > Lamiales > Lamiaceae > Plectranthus > Plectranthus barbatus. Next base: position 3,019 of record JAPKLW010005510.1, on the reverse strand, counting down.
TCAACATATATTTGAACTAGCAAGATGCTGTCTCCATCTTTAATGCGAAAGAGAGTTTGATCTATCCTCCCTTTCTGAAATCCATTATTCAATAGAAATTTAGACAAAGTTCCATACCAGGCTCGTGGTGCTTGCTTCAGACCATATAGTGCATTCTTGAGCCTATAGACTTGATTCCCTTGCTCAAATCCCGGAGGTTGCTCGACATAGACTTCTTCCTTGAGCTCTCCATTTAGAAAGGCACTCTTCACATCCATTTGCATTACATCGAATCCATGGTATGCAGCATATGCCAGAAATAGGCGGATTGCCTCTAGTCTTGCTAATGGGGTGAAGGTTTCATCATAATCTATACCTTCACATTGTCTATATCCTTTGGCCACAAGACGTGCCTTGTTCTGAACCACAAAGCCTGATTCATCCTTCTTGTTCTTGAATACCCACTTTGTGCCAATAACACTCTGGTGCTCTGGTCTGTCAACTAGTTCCCACACATTGTTTCGTGTGAATTCTGCAAGTTTCTCTTGCATTGCGTTCACCCAATCTGGATCTAGCAGAGCCTCTTCGATTTTCTTGGGTTCTTCATTAGAGATGTAACACGCTAGCATAGCATTGCCGTTTCCTTGTCTGGTTAAGATAGGATCATTTATGTTTCCAAGAACACCATCTAAAGGATGCGCACGTAGCCATGTAGGTCTGATACGTGCCGGAATTTCAGCGACCGGTGCTCCTCCTTGGTGGATTTCATCAGGGACATTCTCTTCCTCATTGTCTTCATTCTCCCGGTGCTCAGCAACTGGGACATTGTTAGTTTCATCATCTGCGTCTGCTACAGGGACCTCAGCGTCAGGAATGACATTGATAGGTGCAGCATCAGCTGGGATTTCAGCAACCGGTTCTTCTTCGATTGGAATCTCAGCAACTCCTTTGCTAAGATCTTCAGCAGCCTCCACATCACCTTGATCATCAAGAATTCCTTCGACGTCTAAATTTTCATTTAGATGTATTGTGGAATTGGCCTCAGCATGATCATTAGCATCACTGGTCTGGTCAGCAGTTTGGGTCCCTGCTATGTGCGTCTGATTTGGATTGCAGTCATTCATGGACTTAGTCGAATCAATACGCATATTCTCGAAATAATTTAAGAATGTTTGATCATTGACATCATTAGTCTCATGATTGCTATCCTCTTTTCCTTTGTTTTCTCTGCGCACTAAAGTAGACTCATCAAAAATAACATTGCATGTTATTTCCACAATACCAGTAATCTTATTCAATACCCTATAACCTTTATGAGTGGGATGTCCATAACCAAGAAGTACACCCTCATCTGACTTAGGTGAGAAGGTATTAAGTTTAGATTTTTTGTTATTGTGAATATAACATGTAGAGCCGAATGCACGTAGATGAGTTATGGAGGGCTTACGACCGTTGTACACTTCGTAAGGAGTCTTGTTGAATCTGCTCGTGATGGCACTCCTATTCTGTGTGTAACAGGCCGTCATGACTGCTTCCCCCCAGTACTTAGCAGGAAGTTTGGAATCTGGTAACATTGAGCGAACGGCTTCCTTCAGCGTCCGATTCCTTCTTTCTACTAAACCATTCTGTTGAGGAGTCCTTGCTGTAGATCTTTCGTGTGATATTCCAGCTTCAGCACAGAAATCCATCAGCACTCCATTACAGAATTATGTTCCATTGTCAGATCGAATTCTCTTTACATTAACTTCTTTACTGTTTTGCTCCTTGATAATCAGTTCTGGCAGGATGAGTTTCACCTCGTCCTTTGTTTTTAACAGACGTACCCATGTGTACCTGGAGAAATCATCAACCACCACTAGTGTATACAAACGTTTACTTACAGTGGGTGGAGTGACTGGACCGAAGAGATCCATATGAAGTAACTCCAGAATCCTTTGTGATGTTTCTTTTTCGGGATTTGACTTAAATGATGATTTGGTCTGCTTCCCTTGTTGACATGATTTGCATATTCCTTCCTTGCGGAAAGTTTCGTCGGGCAGAGCTACAACAAGCTTGTTCTTGGCAAGGTAATTAATAGTTTTAAGGTTTAGATGATTGAACCTCTTATGCCATAGCCATGTTGTTTCTTCTTTGTTTAGAGCTAGAAAGCAGGAATGTTGTTGACCGCTTTGCCAATCAACAATATACAAGCCACCCTTGCGGATGCCTCTTAGTTTTACTTCTCCTGAAATAGCATCAGCAATAGCACAACCAGTATTCATAAAGGATACGATATACCCGTTTTCACATAATTGGCTTATGCTGAGTAGATTGTGCTTCAAGTTGGAGACGAGTGCTACATTGACGATTCTTAATCCGTTTCTTTCAATGCACCCTCTTCCAATGACTTCTCCTTCACGGTTGTCTCCGAACTTGACCTTGGGACCGTTAAGTAGTCTTCTTATGTCTGAGAATAGTTCTTCGTTCCCGGTCATATGAGCAGAGCAACCGCTATCCAGGACCCACTCATTAGATATGCACGTTCCCGTAGCTCTCGAGTCCTGTTCCTGCAAGTGAATCAAGTGGATTTAGGTACCCGTTTAGTGTCGGGTCCTGCAGGATTAGCGTGAAGCATAGTTCCTTTCGGAACCCACATCATAGTGACTTTCAAGACATTCGGTTTGGTTTCACTATTAACCATTTTCTTGACCTTTGGCTTAGCATTTTTAACATTACTATTTCTAGATGAAGGAATATACTTAGCCATCCTTGCCCTTGGAAATGGATATAGAATGGGCTCAGGCCTTGCATAGGCGTTTCTTCTATGCAGTGTGTTCTTCTAGTAGGTAGGTCTCACAGCATTGTACTGTGCAGGCCTTCTCTGGTGAGAATTAGGATGTACTATCCTTGCGTTAAAATCAGAACGCTCAGTACTCCTTGAGTTTGCTGAGTAAGGCTTAGCAGATGCTCTTGGATTTCTCTGCTGAGGTCTATTAAATATTTGCCTATCATTCATCCTTTGATTCTTCTGCTGAGGCTTAGAGTTGCGTGCAACGTTTAT